>PVIR01004746.1:0-76715 GCA_004026965.1 Petromus typicus
CAATCCTCCTGCCTCTGCCTCCCGAGTGCTGGGATTACAGGCGTGAGCCACCACGCCCGGCACTGTGGTATGTGGTACTGGTTGCTGCTGCGTGTGGGTCTCCACACCCAGTATTGTTATGTGGTTACCGGGGAATCGAACCCGGGTCCTTGCGCTTGCGAGACAGGCGCCGGAACCACTGAGCTAACTCCCCGGCCCCCACATTGCCATTTCTAAATTTAAGTTTAATTCTGAATTGGGTAAAAGTTTCAGAGAAGTAAAAATAAGTGTTAAACCTTAGTCTTTTGTAGATTGTGTGTGTTTGGGCGGGTGAGCTAATTTTATGAACCTAAGTATGTTGTATTAAAGTGTATATACACATATAAAATGCCATTAGGTAGACTTTTGGGTTTTTTTAGAGTCAGGGATTGAACCCATGGCCTTCATTCTGAACCATACTCCAAGCCTTTTTTATAATTGTTTTTTCTTATCATGAACAGACTCTCCCTAAGTCACTAAGTTATATAAGTTGGGCTCAAATTTGTGATCCTCCTGCCTCAGCCTCCCAGAGTGCTGGAATCACAGACGTGCAACCCCAGGCCTGCATGTTTAACTATGTTGTAAATAAAAACATTAAAGAATCTCTGGAATTTTAACTATCTAAAGGGTGGTTAAATATATATTGGTACTGATTGTATGCTTATTTCTCATATACACTTTTAAAAGTAGACTTTAATGTTTCCTACTTTACATGTAAGAAACCTGAGTGGAAAGCAGAATAAACATCTATGTTTATGTAGCAGTTAAATTACATAACTAAGGCTGAACTCAGCTTTATTTACCTTAAAACATGCTTTTTCCACTACAAGATACTTACCAGTACTTTTTAATATATCTAGGGGGGTGATTTAATTTGGCATGGCTGAAATTTTTCTGTCCACATGAACATACACACCATGGGGTACAAGAAGTGAAGTTTTGGTTCATGATGTGCCTTCTTCTTTAGTGGAGAAATTACCCAAGACCACAAACCATGGGAACTCAGAGGAGAATATAAATTTCAAGAAGCAACAAAGGAAACTTTAGAATAAATCAAATTGTTACTTTTCTCTTCAAAAGGTCTTTAAGGATAGAGAGAAAAGGAAAACAAAGACCATCAGGATGTAGTCACGTGATGAGTGAGTGTCTCCTCACCAGTTTGCTTAGTCACTGACAAGTTCATTCTTTGAACAACAAATTAAAACTGCCAAGAACCATTTCAAAAAAACAAGAAAACCTGCAAAGGAGATAAGATACAGTCCCTCTTCTGGAGAATTTGAGACTTTTCCTCTTTCTATGGCTAATGAAAACCTTCAAAAAATACGTGCGTAAGTCAAAATATTATCTAAGTGTAGCTATGACAAGAAGCCACTGAGCTTTATTATTTTTTGGTGGTGGTGGTACTGGGGCTTGACCCCAGTGTCTTCACACTGAGCTACATCCCTATTCCCATTTTTTAAGCTTTTTTTTTTTTTTTAGAAATCAAAGCATAAGTTACTGGGGCTGAGGTGGAACTTGTGATCTTCCTGCCTCAGCCTCCCAGAGTGCTAGGACTACAGGAATATACCACTATGGCCTGCTGACATTTTACATTCTTACTGTAGGGACTAGATCAAAGAAGAAGTCAGATGGAAGAGAGCTTGACTCACATTGATGCATCCAATGGGGCAAAATTTAATGGTCAATATTGAAGTAATACTGTACCAAGTATTAATCTTGTAACTGTTTCTGCTCCAATTCAGAGGGGTGACTCAGAGCATGAGGCAGCTCAGCCTTCCCCTCATCTTTCCCTCCCCCGACCTCAGTCCAGCTCTGAATTAAATTTTTCTGTTCTTCTTAACTGGGGTGCAGCACCCCTGTCCATTCATATGTGGCCTTTCCTTGTCCAATTCCTAAGTACATATGTTTCCTCTGGAAGTATTGATTCCTCTCTCTTCTGTGACTGCTCTGGCCTCCTCAAGGACATAAGACATTGTGGCTCTGGGGAAAAAGAGAGCTATAAACATCCCAGCGCTGGGACCTGGTCTAGTCGGCCCTGTGAGGCCAACACAGCTATTTGAGGCTTTGGCTTATCAGTTGTTGATGACAGTTAAGAGCAAGAATTTGCTGACTTGGAATCCCAAGACCCCTTGGATAGGCCTAGGAGCCATTTCTACACTGAGAAGCTGTGCTATAAGGAGATGTAACTGAGCTGCACTGGAAACTGGATCTCAAAAAAAAAAAAAATTCCTCAGAATGCCATGTGATTCGAAATGTCAGATCTTAAGAAGAGAGGCTAAAAGCACTGCCATGGGTGCAAAAATCAGATTTTGGACACATTTGCTGATACTGAAGTTAATACTTTAAAAACTTTTTTGGCTGGGGAGTTAGCTCAGTGGTTCCGGGGCCTGTCTTGCAAGTGCAAGGGCCTAGGTTCGATCCCCAGTAACCATATACAACACTGGGTGTGGAGACTTATCGCAGCAGCAATCAATACCACATACCACAGTGCTGGGCGTGGTGGCTCACGCCTGTCATCCCAGCGCTCGGGAGGCAGAGGCAGGAGGATTGCTGTGATGTGAGTTAGAGGCTGAGCTCAGGGCCAGCCTGAACTACAAAAAAACCTTTTCTATTTGGATGTCCAGCCAAATCTCTTTTTCTTCCAGGTATTTGTTTCAAACATTCATTTAATCACTATGTATTGATTGAACACTGGATAAAACACGCCCTCCGAAAGGAGACTGAGAATATTCCTCAGGTGAGTGTTACAAATGGCTTCATAGAAGAGCTGAACTGGGAGCTCAGTCTTGGAAATGGCAAAACTCACTTTTCAAGAATTGCAGGTCATTTGGCATAAGGAAAGGCTTTATGAACAAAACCTCAGCAGCACAGGAATCTAGTAGAAGGAATCAAAACTGGGATCTCATCTTATTAAAAAGCTTCTGCACAGCAAGAGAAACCACCAGCAGGGCGAAAAGACAACTGACAATATGGGAAAAAATATTTCACCAGCTCCTTTTCAGACCAAGGGCCAATATCTAGTGTATATAAAGAGCTTATAACAAATCAGCTTCCCCAAATTTAAAGACCCAGTTAAAAAATGGGCATCTGAAATGAACAGACACTTGTCAGAGGAAGAAGTAAGAGCAGCTAAGAAGTACATGAAGAAATGCTCAATATCACTGGCCATTCAAGAGACGCAGATGAAAACAGCACTGAGATTCCATCTCACTCCACAAAGAATGGCTGTTATCATGAAATCAACCAACAGCAAATGCTGGTGGGGCTGTGGGAGGAAGGAACCCTTCTCTACTGTTGGTGGGAATGCAGACTGTTGGAGATCAGTGTGGCGATTCCTCAAAAAACCAAGACTAGAGGTCCCATTTGATTTGCTATTTCCCTGCTAGGTATATGAAAGAATTAAAATACTCACATTAGAGCGGCATGCACACTCATGTTTATAGCAGTTCAGTTTGTAACAGTTAATTTTGGAAACATCTCAAATACTCATCATCAGGAGACTGGATTCAAAAAGATAAAAATATTAAAAATATAAAATGGACTATTAGTCATAAGGCATGATAAATTTGAGTCATTTATACTCAAATGGATGTACCTTGAGGACATACTCATAAGTGAAATAAATAGGTGTGTAAATATCATATTATTTCTCTGGTGTGAAAAATTGATGGTGTAAATGAGTTCCAAAATGTATGATAGGTATTATGAAGTAGGAAGAAAATATTCAAGAGAAAAAGGGAAAAGGTGAGTAGGGGTAAGTAAAGAAAGGAAAGAGAAAATTTAATGGTAAAGAGAAAACAAAGCTATAAATGAGTTCTAGAATGTATGTTATATATTGTGAAATAGAAAACACTCAAAGCGTAATGGAGTGAAGGGGGGAAAATAATGAGATTATAACAAAATGGAAGGAAACAAAGTTCATATATATGGGGGGGTGGGGGTGGTAGGGTGGGCAGGGCTATGGGAAAAAATGAGAATTAAGTTGTGTCATATACTGGTACAAATTCTCATTGTTGAATGCAATCATGATGTATATATATAATGTACCAATAAAGATTTCAATTTTAAAAAAAGGAAATAAAGCTTATGCATTTGGGGGGAGGGTTGTAGGAAAGGCAGAGGGAATGGGAAAAAATGAGAGTCAACATGTGTTATGTCCTGGTACAAGCTCTCAATGTTGAATGTGATCATAATGTATATATAAAATGTATCATTAAAATCAATTAAAAATAAAAAAATTAAAAAGAACAAGTCAATCAAGCAAATTGGAATCCCCAAATCTGTTTATCTAGCTGTACTATCTGACCCCAGCCCTTATCATACTCGCCCCTTTGCACTTCCCTGCAAAGGTCAAAGTAAATTGACATAAAAACCCTTAAGCCCCATAGAAATAGAACTTGAGCAATTTAATGGAAATGTAAAGTGAATGCAGTCTAAAAATGTGTGCTTTATAATGCCAGAAGTTAAAATGAGAAGTAAATTAGTTCCAGATGGGGTCTAGGGACTGCTTTTACATTATTGTGTTTGTTTAAGCCTAAAATTTTTGTTTAAGCTAGCATTCTGACAAAAAAAAGAAATCACTCCAAGAAAGCTTAACACAATAAATGTGCATTCTCTGTGCAAAGAATTTCTTAGGAATAAATGGTGTCACTTTCAAGAATTATTGGGAAATAGTTTTGTTTGCAAAAATGCAGTTAAGGAGTCTGGTTTCAGTGCATCTCAAGTTCTGAAATTCATTAGTTCACTGTGGACATGGGAAGATAAGGGTTAATATGATGCTGGTAGTTGGTCATAGGATGATGGATTCAGAGGGAAAATGGCAGAACCAAGACATAACTCCTGATATGTTAATAATAAGTAGGTTTGGGAGCACTTATAAATAATATAAAATCAAGAAAAATTTAATTTTCCGATATAAAAATCAACTCTTACAACCAAAAGACAAGAGACTTTTCCGTAGTTTAAACTAAAGGAGAAACAAGAAGAAACTATTTGGGAATATGATAATCAACTGATTTAGTTTTGTCTTTATATCAGTCATGGTTTGTGTCTAGATGTTATCCCAAAGCCTCATGTGGTAATAGATTATTTTGGAGGTGGCTGAATCTAGAGTGTGTGATTGAGTCGTGGTGGGGTGGGCCAGAAACACTGGGATCAAGGTTTGAGTGCTATCCACCCTAAATAATCTGGATAAAATAAAAGGGACAAATAAACTCTGTTAAGGCCATTGTTGCTTTTGATACTACATGTGCGCCATATTGTTTCTCCTCTATGATGTCTGTCTGCCATCTCTGCTTTGGATCCAGCTAAGTATGGACTGAGACCTCAACGAACTGTAAGCCAAATAAATCCTTTCTCCTCTAACTTTGCCTGTCAGGTATTTTGTCTCAGCAATGAGAGAAAACTAACTTAACACAGTATCTTAAAGGTTAATAAATCGAAAGCCTGGGACTGGGAATTTAGGTCAGTGGTTCCAGTGCCTGTCTTGGAAGTGCAAGGGCCCAGGTTCGATCCTCAGGAACCACATACAATACTGGGCATGGAAACTCACGCCCAGCAGTAATCAGTACCACATACCAGTGCTGGGCATGGTGGCTCACACCTGTAATCCCAGCACTCAGGAGGTAGAGGCAGGAGGATTGCTGAGTTTAAGGCTGAGTTCAAGACCAGCCTGAACTACAAGGCGAGACCCTGTCTCAAAAATAAATAAATAAAATAAAATAAAATAAAATAAATAAATAAATTGAAAGCCTCGAGTTCTCTGTCCAAGATTTTAAACCAGTTTCATAATAAATTGAAAATTATTGTTTGTTTAACCTATGAGTGATGATTGAGAAATAAATGACTAAGGTTTCAAGTCAGTTTTAATTTAGTAATTTATAATCTATTATATATGTTTATTAAAATGATATTTTATTCCAAAACATCATGTTTAAACAGAATTATCTCTAATATACTCAACATGACTTTAAGTTGTCAAGAGATTTGGTTGTCAGAGTTGGATTTTTCATTTTGATTTTTTTTTCTGTGACCAGAGAAGTACTTATGATGTTGATGTTTGAAAATTTGTTTCCTGTGCTTTTCCTAGCAGAGCACAGAGGAAACGGACAGCTAGAAACACTCAGATTTTATTGTGGGTACGAAAGTGATTCAGAATGACTAACATCTCAGGGAAGCAGGGGAGTAATTTTGGTTTATCCCTCACCGAGCGGCCTCTTATATAAAGGTCCGAGTATCCTACACGTTTTCTCCTCACGCACATCCTCTCGTGCAGCCGGATTTTGCTTCCTGCCAAGGCGGGCACAGATGGTTTGCATAGGCTTTGCCTGCAGACTCCCTCCTGGGTGTGAGCCCTGCCAACCACTATCCCTGGGCACTTCTGTCATTATTCCAGGGCGATTACTGCAGCCCGAAGGAAAGACACGGGAACTTGAAACGTCGCCGTGCGTGTGGAGAACTAGAGCCTCCTGACAGAAGCGTGGAGGTGGGAATAGTGTGGAGGCGGAATGCAGATAACTGGAATGGAAAATCACCTCCATTATGGAGAGTTAATATGACAAGCCAAGAAATTTCTAATTATGCTTCAAATGAAAGGAAGCCATTAAAGCCTTCTTAGCAGAGAGATGATATGCTCATCTTTAAAAAAAAATAAATCACTGTATTTCATTGCCAAGATGAACTGGGAAGATGTGAGGAAGCAGGAGACAGCAGGACAGGTTCAAAAGCTTTTCCAGCATTTTAAGACAAACAAGAAAGTCAAACCACACGCGTCCCTCCTCACTCTGACCATTAATAAATGCGTCAAATCATACCTGGAAAAACACAGCATGAAGCTGCCTCAGATAAGCTTCCTTCACTTCTTGACACTCACTTGAGGTTCATTCATGTCATTTCCTCTCTTCACAGCTTATTCTTTTTGCTCAACAGCCCGCTGCTCTCTTAACCTTGTAGCCTAGGTCTCTTAACCCATAGCTCCCTGATGATAGTTTGGGATAGGTGCATCTGAGTGGTAACCATCCTCACGCATATATTTGTGTCGGCATAAGTGATCAGATTGTTTGAGTAAATATTCAGAAAGCAAACATCTGCATTACTATAAGACTCACTAGCTTTATCAGAAATATACCCAGGTAGGTATATCATTTTTTGTTCTCGCCAGCAAGGAATAACAGTTTCTGTGGTTTCACATCCTCGTTAACATCAGAGTATAGCTTTGTGAGGTTGTTTATTGCCATTGCCATTTTGCTTTGTTTTTGTCACTGGAATGACTATATATTGGTATCTCACTGTTGTTTTAAGTTTCAATTCTATTTTATTTTATTTTATTTTATTTTTTTAGGTTTTTTGAGACAGGGTCTCACTTTGTAGTTCAGGCTGCCCCTGAACTCAGCCTCCAACTCACATCACAGCAATCCTCCTGCCTCTGCCTCCCGAGTGCTGGGATCACAGGCGTGAGCCACCACGTCTGGTACTGTGGTCTGTGGTACTGGTTGCTGGTGGGTGTGAGTCTCCACGTCCAGTATTGTTATGTGGTTATCGGGGATTGAACCCAGGTCCTTGCACTTGCAAGACAGGCGCCGGAACCACTGAGCTAAATCCCTGGTCCTAAGTTTTAATTCTTTAAGGAGAAATTATGTTGGGAAACTTTTATGTCTATTTGCCAACTGGTGAAAGTTAGACTTTTTCCCCTTTTGAAAATTATTTGTTTTAAAGCAGGTTTTTTTTTTTTTTTTTTTTACTTTTTTTTTTGAGACAGAGTCTCGCTTTGTAGTTCAGGCTGGCCCTGAACTCAGCCTCCAACTCACATCACAGCAATTCTCCTGCCTCTGCCTCCCGAGTGCTGGGATTACAGGCATGAGCCACCACGCCTGGTACTGGGGTCTGTGGTACTGGTTGCTGGTGGGTGTGAGTCTCCACGTCCAGTACTGTATGTGGTTACTGGGGATCGAACCCAGGTCCTTACGCTTGCAAGACAGGCGCCAGAACCACTGAGCTAAATCCCCGGCTCTAAGTTTTAATTCTTTAATGAGAAATTATGTTGGGAAACTTTTATGTCTATTTGCCAACTGGTGAAAGTTAGACTTTTTCCCCTTTTGAAAATTATTTGTTTTAAAGCAGGTTTGTTTTTTTTTTTTTTTTTTTTTACTTTTTTTTTGAGACAGAGTCTTGCTTTGTAGTTCAGGCTGGCCTTGAGCTGATCCTACAACTCACATCACAGCAATCCTCCTGCCTCTGCCTCCCAAGTGCTGGGATTACAGGTGTGAGCCACCACGCCTGGTACTGGGGTGTGTGGTACCAATTGCTTCTGGGCGTGAGTCTCCACGCCCAGTATTGTATGTGGTTGCCGAGGAATCGAACCCAGGTCCTTGCCCTTGCAAGACAGGTGCCAGAACCACTGAGCTAAATCCTTAGCCCTGTTTTAAAGCAGTTTTAGGCTTTCAGCAAAATTGAGCAGAAAGTGAATAAAATCATCCTATGCTCCCGCCCCTGCACATACGTGGTCTCCCTTATAGTTCATGTCCCACAGCAGATTGATACTTTTAGTCCAGCTGATGAACCTACGTGAATACTGTGGTTCCCCAACATAGCTGTATATTCTATCATGCAGGATAGTTTCATTGTCTGCTGAGTTCTGCTTGTTCACCATTTCCTCCCCCTGACTCCTGGCAAACACTGATCTTTTTTTACTTTTTTCATAGTTTTTCTTTTCTATCCTGTCATATAGTTAGATCATGCAGCACGAAGCTTTTTTAGATTTGCATCTTCCCCTCTCAGAAGTATGCACTTAAGGCTACTCCATGTCTGTTCATAGCTTTCCAGATTGCTGTTTTCAGTACTGAACAATATTCTCTTGTCTGATGTACCACAGTTTGCTTACCCATTCATCTCCTGAAGGACATCTTTGTTGCTTCCAAGGTTTGACAACTATGAATAGAACTGCTGCAAATATCAAGGTGCATATTTTTCAAAGGGCAAAAATGTTCACCTTATTTGGATTAATATCAGAATTTGATTGCGAAAACATTTCTTTTTGTAAGATATTGCCAAACTGTCTTCCAGTTTTGCATTTCCAGCTTTGAATGAGTGTTCCTGTCTCTTTACATTGTCACCTGCGCTTGGTATTGATCATTGCTCTGTGTTGTGATTTTGACTATGTTAGTAGGTGTGTAGTGGTCTCTCATGGTTATTTGCTTTACAGTCTATGACAATGTGTGACACTGAACATATTTTCACATCCTTACATAGCATCTGTATATATTCTTTGGTGAGATACCCATTCAGATCTCTCACCCAATTTTAAGTCAGATTGTATATTTTCCTATCGTGGTTTTAAAAATTCTTTGCATTTTTCTCTGAATCTTTTATCAATAATGCCTCCTGCAAATAACTTTCCCTTTCTCTGTGAGAAGTCTTCGACTTCTCTTCTGTGTTTTTCACAGAGACATTACCAGTGAAGTCCAGCTTACCAAATCTTTTTTATCTCTCTTCAGATGCTACTTCTAAAAATGTTATTCCTAAAACAAGGCCACTTGCACTTTCTCTTATATTATTCCCTAAACTTTCACATTTTTCTACTTTATATTTATGAATGTGATCTGTTTTCAAGTGGTTATTGTAGAGGTGTATTTTTGTCTTTACATTATTTCTTTACTTGTTCTTTTATTTTAGGATTTCAATGTGTCCAGGAACATAACTACTAAGAAAACTGTTCTTTTCCCAATAAACTGCCTTTGCTGCTTGGTTAAAGATCAGCTGATATTTGTGCCTGTCTCTGGCTGAGTTCTTTGCTCTTTCATTTATCTTTGTTTCTTTTTTTCCCCTTCAATACCATCCTCTCTTGTTGCTGTAAGTAAGTCTTGACATTGTGGTAATAGCAATGGAATTCATTCCTCTTTAATATCGTATTGGTTATTCTAGGTCTTTTGATTTTCCTTACAAACTTTGTAAACAGACTTTGATACCTACAAACTAACATGTTAGGATTTTGCATGACTTTTGCATGGAATATATAGATCAGGTTGGGAAGAAGTGACATTTTAACAAACTGAGTCTTCTAATCCACGGACATCGAGTCTCATTCCATTCAGACCTTTTGATTTACTTTATCAGAGTTTTACAATTTATCTCCTAAAGCTCTGGTGTATATTTTGTTAAGTTTATACCTCAGCATTCCATTTTCTTTACGTTGCTTTAAATAGCATTGTCTTTTAATTTCAGATTTCCCTGCTGATGTGTTAAGTTTGAATCCTGTGACCTTTCTATAATTGCTTATTAAATTCCCGAGGAATTGTGCTGATTCAGGAGGATTTTTAAAGTAGACCATCTACCAGCTGCGAACAGCCCTTCCCACTCTATACTTTTATTAGCTTTTCTGGTCTTGATGCACATCTGGTGCAATGCTGAGCAGGAGTGCTTGGAAGGATATCCTTTCCCAGTTCCCAGTCTATCCAGGAAAACTGAATGTTGCATCAGCTTCATCCTGTGTGTGTCTCTTCTTTAGTCCTAATTTACTAAGGGAATCGGACTTATATTTTGTCAAACATTTCTATCCACATTGAAATAATCATCTGATATTTTTTGCTTAGGGTATTGCTGTGATAAAGCATAATCATTGCCTTTATATACATTTTCTTTTTGACTCCAAATTGTATGTAATGATGGCTTACAGGATGACACTTTGAAACTTATTATTTCTTTGCAGTGAGGACATTTGAAATTTTTTCTTTTAGTTGTTTTGAATATGGAACCAGCCTGGCATACTGGACTTATTTCTGCCTGTGCATGTATATAATTCTTTTACACATTGTTTGATTCAATTTACTGCTATTTGTGGAGGCTCTTTGCATCCGTGTTCATGAGAGATACAGTCTCACTTCTCTGTTCCCATAACACCTTTGTCTCGTTTTGGTATTAGGCTAATACCATCCTGCACTATGGGATGAATCTGGGACTTCCATCCATTTCCATTTTGTGAAAGGAACAATGGAGTAGTAGAAAATTATATCTATGTTTTTCCTGAAATAATTGGTAAAATTCACTATTGAAATTGTTGTTCTGCTTCCTGTTTTGAAAGGTATTGTGGACTCAATATTTGTGTTTCTCCAAGATTATCGGGTAGAAAAGCTATCCTCACCATGCAGGTTCTTAAGAGGCGACAGATCATGAGGGAGGGACCTTCAGGAAAATGATTAGTGTCTTTCCAAGAGAGACCTCAGGCACCTTTTCCCCCTGGTGAGGGTGAAGGAAGAAGATAATCTTTTGGGAATCAAAGAGAGGGCCCCTAGCAGACACCCAGTCTGCCAGCACCTTCGTCTTGACTCATCAGAATCAAGAACTTAAATGTGTGGTGATTAAATGATCAATCTAGGATATTTACTTATAGCAGTCCCAATTAAGAATGTTGCAAATATTAACTTTCAAGTTCTTTAGTAGATTGAAATTTACTCAATTAGCCATTTCTTCCTATGTGAGTTCTAGTGATTTATATCTTCCAAGGAACCGGACTTCTTTGCCTGCATTATCAAATCCGTGGGCAAAAGGCTTTTTTTCTTAAATTGAAATCTTTACTGGTACATTACATATAGACATCATGATTGCACTCAACAATGATAATTTGTACCAGTATATGACACAACTTAATTCTCTTTTTTTCCCATATCCCTACCCACCCTACCACCCTGCCCCCTATATACATATGCTTTGTTTTCTTTCTTTTTTGTTATCATCTCATTCTTTTTCCCCTCGTTATTTACCCTTTCTGATAAAATTGAATCATTTATATTTAAATGGACGTCCCTTGAGGACATCCTCATAAGTGAAATAAATAGGGCACAGACATGTAAATACCATATCTCTTCTCTGGTATGAGAAAATATAGCATTCTTTTGTTACATTTTTAATGTTCATAAAATACTAGAAGCTCTGATATTATTTGGGAACTTCTCTTTTTCAATTGTTTAGCCTAACTGGAGATTTATCAATTTTATTGATTCACAAAGAATCACCTTTTATTTGTGTACACTTTATTGATTTGTTTTATTTCATTTATTTACTCCTACCTTTATTATTTCCTTTCTTTTGCTTGTTTAGATTTAATTGTTCTCCTTTCTCTAGTTTTCTAAATTAATGGGTTAGGTTATTGATTTTGATTGTTTTGTTAACTAATGTATGCATTTAATGATCTTAAGTAGTCCTATAAACCTGCTTCTTATTATATAGGATGTATTTGGATAAAATATATCTTTATTTGCTTCAAGTATTTTAAAATTTTCTTTGTTGCCCTTTGTTATTTAGAAGTGCTTCATTTAAGTTTCACATATTTGAGGATTTCCCAACATTCTGTTACTGATTTCTAAGTTAATTTCATGGTGGTCAGAAAACATATTTTGCACGATTTGTATTCTTTGAAATTTGATGATATTTTTTTAAGACCTAAAATGTGGATGACAGTGGTGAATGTTTTATGTCTACTTGAAAAGAATGTGTATTATGCTGTCGTTGAATGAAGTTTTCTATCAATGTCAATTAGGTCAAGTTGATTGACGGTGCTGTTGAGATCAGCTATTCTTTTCTCATTTTCTCCTGCCTCACTGGTCTATCAATTACTGAAAGCAGGATGATATATTCTCCAATTACAGTAGTGGATTTGTCTGTTTCTCCTAGCAGTTTGTCTCCTATACTTCAGTGTGCGGTTAGGTGCACGTTAAAAATGTTATGTCTTTTTAAAGAACTGACTCCTTCATCATTCTGTCATGCCTTTCTCTCTTAGTCCACTCAGGCTTCTCCAACAAAACACCAAAACCTGAGTGTCTCCTAAACAACAAACTTTTTAATTTCTTAAAATTCTAAAGGTTGAGAGGTCTCTGAGCAAAGTGACGGCAGATGCACTGTCTTGACAGGGCCCCTCCCTAGTTGATAGACGGTGTTCCTGGCTCTATCCTCACTCTGGAGGAAAGGGTACACAGCTCTCTGATGTCTTCTTGTTATAAGGCCATCAGTTCTGATCCCGAGGGCTCTATCCTCATGAACTTAATCATTTCCTCTTGTAAAAAGACCTTGTTTCCTAAAACCTTAAGACGTAATATTCACACAGTGATTTGGGGAGACACATTCAGCTATAACACCCTCTCTATCTCTGATCCTTTTCTTTTTTTCCAGATTCTGCTTTGTATTTAATTAACACAGCCACTTTAGCTTTCTTTTCATTAGTGTTAGCATGTATTTCTTTCTCAATTTCTTTCCTTTTAATGTGTGTCTTTAAACAATAGGAGTTTTCCTTCTGTTTTTGTAATCTGTTCTTTTTTAGTTGGTGTGCAGATACTATTCACATGAAAAGTCATTATCTACAAAGTTAAATTAATATCTTCCATGTTTCTCATTGTTTTCTTCTGAAAGAAATTGTCCTTGTGTGCTGTCACCTGCCTTGCAAGTGTGAGGTCGTGCGTTCAATCCTTGGTACTGCAAAATTGTTCTGATCTTTGCTTATTTATTTTTCCTTTCTCTGGAGTCTTTGGGTTTAATTGAGCATTTCACATTACTCCATTTTTGGTCTTCTTAGCACATCAATTTAAAAAAAATTGGTATTATTTGTAGGCTTTTTCCATGCATTTATAATTAATCTATATCTATTTTGAGTGGTAATATATCACCTTACAGGTAGTGTAGAATGTGCCCTCCTTTTCTCTCCTGTGCCTTGTAACACTACTGTCATTCATTTCACTCATCCATATACTCTGATCACTTAACATCAGGTTATCATTACTTGAAAATCTCTTATTTTTCAGATCATTTAAAGAACAAGAAGCACAAAAGATTTTTACTTTACTTTCATTTATTTCTTCTCTACTCTTCCTTTTATGTAAATTTATTTCTGACCTGTTTAATGTTTCCTCTTCATGAAGACTCTTTTATTTATTTATACTTCTTATAGGGCAGACTTGCTAGTGATGAATTCTGTTACCTTTTTTTGTCTGAGCAAATCCCTGACTTTTTTTTTCACACTGGGGACTGAACCCTGGGCTCTGTACATGTTAGGTACCTGATCTAACATTGACTACATCCTCAACCTCTATTTATCTTTCAATTTTAAGACAGAGACTCACTAAATTTCCCAGGCTGGCCTTGAACTTCCGGTCTTCTAACTTCAGCCTCTCAAAGCACTGAGATTACAATGTGTGCCACCACACGGGGCTTCTCACCCTTCCCTTTACACTCAGGTCACTGTAAATGAAGAGGCTGTAAGTCTAGGTGATCTTCTTTTTTAACTTTAGCACTAAAAATATTCTACACTCTTCTCTTCTTGGCCAGTTTTTGATGAGAATTCCACTGGCTATTTACTACTCTTGCTCTTCTGTCAGAAAGACTTCCCTTTTCAGCTTCTAAGATTCTTTCTGTGTGTGTGGCTTACGGTGGTATCTCTATGTGCAGACTGTTATTGATATTTAAGATTCCAGGGATTCTCTGAGCTTCTCGAATCTCTGTTTGGTGTCTGTCATTTAGCTTTGAAACATTCCCAGTTATTATCACTTCAGATGTTTCTTCTGAAGCATTATTTTTCCCCTAATTCTACTGGAATTAGATTATTAAAATGCTAGACCTTTAGGTATTATACCACAGTTCTGGATATTCTGGGGGAGCTGTGTGGTTTTCCTTCTCTTTTTTGTAGATCTTTTATTGTGGGATGTTTCTACTGATACTATTCTGAACTCAGTGACTTTTTTTTTTTTTAACTCTGCAGTGTGCACATCACTGGCAAGCCCTTCAAAAAAGTACTATTCACTTTGGTTACAGGACTGTTTTTTTTCTTATATACAGTATATCATTTTGGTCTTTTCCATGAAGTTTATGTATCTTTGCTTCTATGACTTGGTTTTGTTTTTTTTTTTTTTTTTTTTAAGTCCAAGTCAGTTCATAGTTCTGCCATCTTCTGCCTATGTAAGCTGATCTTGGGTGTGATTTTCTCTATTCAGATTTTGGGGTGTGGAGGATGGTCCAGAAAATTCAGCTTCTCTGATTGGTCCAAGAAAGGGGTTGATTTCCAATGTATTTAGCATTTTTCTTTGTAAGGATGGGCATAGTAACTTCCTGTTTACTTCAGGGCCCAAATTGAAAATTTGTTCCAGTTTTCTTGTAGGATAAGAAAGTTTACAGAACTTCCTTATTCTATTGTTATTTCTATGCCTTTATCATCCTCTCATGTCTTTTCTGTTCATCCATACATTATGGACGATGGTTTTTCTGCCTGTCCTCGAAACTACATATAAGGGTAGAAATAGGACTCAGCTGCCTAGGACTTACTACTTCACCACTAATTTTATTTAGTTTATTCCTAACTTTTTCATGTATTCACTTGACTTTATAGATTGGGAAAGAGTACATAAATATTTAATCACAGGCTTATGAGGATGCTATCTTAATAAGTATATTATAATTATTTCATAGGTTCACAAACTTATATGTGTATCTTCTAGCCTTTATAATCACAGAGGCATTTCCTTTTTCAAATTAGAAGATTCCACTTCAGATTTCTTTTTGCTACACTTACTTTCCTTTCAAAAAAACAAAATAAGAATATCCTCTTGCTAACAACTCTAAAGGAGAAGATTTCTTTAGGAGAAAATTACCAAACAAAACCAAAAATCTACCAGCTAGAAATTTGCTGACATAAAGTGATGTTTCCAGAAGTATTTTATAAGAAGAATGTTACTTTATACCTTATTTGTGTTGCTTCCTTGTTAGGAAATGAATTAATTTTAAAAGCTCTTTAAATCATTGTCCTCTGTATTATATGTATGAATCTAATACGAATATATAATTAATAAGACTTAAGTGGTGTGATTTGAGCATTGATTATGGATTACTTGGTGGTGATTTATAAGTTAGTCTCTTTTTCTAACTTTCTTGTTTTTCAAGACTTTTTCCAGCTAGTATTACTTTTTTAAGTGATAAAGGAAACAGAAGAAAGAGAAGGTTGGAGAAAGCAAATAAAAATGTCATAATACGAGTCTCTCTTATTAGAATTTTTAAAGCATATACAAAAATTTACTGGAAATGCTTCCTGACTATGTTGTCATCTGTAATATTCTCATCCTGCAATAATTGTCATGTATCTTGATTCACATATTTGCAAAAGCACATACCTTGAACCAATTATTTTCTAGCTGTTATAAACACATTATTGATACGTGCAGTAGAAAAGCAAACCAGGTCTGAGAGTACATTCACAAACAGATACAATGGGGTGGACCCTGTTCTCCCCTCCCCAAATTTCCTTTAGTCTAAATTTCCTGAATCCCTCTCTTCTGGGGGCTTGGGAGGAGGCGTGTTAGTACAGTAGGTGGTGCTGGTAGCTATATAAATGTGTGACTAAGTACCAGCACTTTGTTTAAACACAGTCATGACAAATGCAGTAGTAACTGATGGCTTGTTTCTGTGGAATGTACCAGAACAAAGGCAAACTACGATGGGTAAGATGCATGGGCGCTGTATACAGGTGATATATTTGAGTTTCTGTATTAGAGTTCAGTATCCCTGTTCCTCTGACTCATTCATGCCGCAAATCTTTACTAATAATTAGGATGTGTATGGCGCACTGCAATATTACTGGACATGTCTAAGGAACAGGAAGCAGCCAGTGTGGCAAAAAGAGACTAAGGTAGAGCAGAAAGAGAGGAAGAAGCAGAGGAGGAAATTGGGAGGAAGTCGTGCAGAGTACATGAGGGTAAGGATGTTGATTTGAAGCAGAGAAACATCTGACCAGCATAAGAAAGGAAGTGATGCAATCTGTTATTTTCTGTAGATAATTAACTATCAAGAACAGGACTAGGGCAGACACAAGGAAAGCAGTTGGGAAGTCATGGGGATAGCTGAAGTCGTGGCAGCTAGGAGTAGGAAAGAGCAATGGGGAAAAACAGATGTGGTTTTGGACTGGCTGCAGTGCGTGAGAGAAAAGGAAGAGTGAAGGAGAATCCAAGATTTGTGACCTAAGACGCTAAAACAATGAAATGCCATTTCCCAAAGTGGGGAAATATCAAGGATGGAGCAGAATTTAGAGCAAAGACCAGGCGTTGGTTTTGAATGAGCTAAGTTGGTGATATCTTTCAGCCATGCAACGGAAACACTGACAGCCAATTGGGTATTAGAATCTGGACTTGAGGACAGAGATCTAGGTATGAATTTGCAAGTCTGTTAGGTTGAAGATGGTATTCAAAGCTATGAGTCTAGATGAGGATACCTGGAGATAGTTTAGATCGAGACATATTCTGGACTCAGAGTCACTGCTAACTTCTGACAGACAGTGAAGGTGACTGGAAGGTGAAATAGAAGGTGATCCAGGAGGGTGTAGGATCCTGGGAGCTGTGCCTAGGAAGTTTTCTCTGGAGATGGGGTTGATTAGATCTTTCAAACACTGCAAGTTAGATGAGGACTGAGAGTTAGATTTACTATGTGAGATTATTGCTAGTGGATGACGTGACAGTTTAATTGGAGTGGGCTTAAGGGGATATGGGGGAGAGAAAATGGTGAGCGTGGATCCAAGATTTCAAGCTATTACCACATGGCTCTGAATCACAGTCATTTCATGGCAGTGGACCCACTTGAGACATGCATCAGTCATTATTTGGTTCAAAGATAAAATCGTGAATCACACAAATGTAGTGATACATTCAGCCATGATTCAGTAGTGTAGCAAATATAGTTTAAATCTTCAGTGTAACAACACAAGCCTAGGGAAAAAAGGATCCAATGTTATAAACTGTATGGGCCAGATAATGTGGTGAAGCCCTTTCTGAACTTTTTTAGCTGAAAATTTCATCTATTTTTCCTCCATTTTCCTTTCCTCTTTACATCAGACCTTGACCTCCACTGTCCTCCATGAAGGTCAACCAGACCACAAATGCAGAGAAATCAAACGTCTTTTATTCCTGAATTTTAGTACGTCAAAGACCTTAGCATTAACAATTAGATCCAAGTCACAGCCCCTGCTTCTCCTATTCACCAATAACCCTATCTTTGAACTCTGAGGTAAATATGTTTTCTGGATAAAGAAGAAGACAGAGAGAAGAGAAAGTGGAAGAAAGTTTTGATGTGGTCCTGGACCGTCTACTTCTCAGGCCAAGCCAGTGACATGGTTTTGGAAAGAACCTAGTACTTTTAGGCTTAGAATGAGGAGACACTGCTGGTGATAGTTAAGCTTAATTGTCAACTAAACTGGCTTGGGAACTGCCCAGTAAAGCACATCTCTGGGTGTGCCTGGGTGGGTCACGGAGGTGTGATCTTGAGGGGATACCTGATCCCCGGCCCTCTTCCTTTCTGTAACATCTCCCTGATCTGTTCTCTTGCTGCTATGAATCAAATAGCTTTGCTTCTCCGATGTTTCTGCCTTAGAGCCAGCCAACCACAGACTGAAACCTGAAGATGTGAAATAAATGATTCTATACTTCTTTATCTTGTAGGTGTTAGATATTTTTGCCCAACAATGGGAAAGCTGATTGATACACCTCTCCACAGCTTGTCTGGGTCCTGAGAGCCTTCACTAAACTTCTTTGGCTAGGGAAGAACAGAGGGTCACAGCATGTGACGACTGGGCAGGCTGACTTCAAACAGTCTCCCCATCACTCTCCAAACTCAGCCAAAGCACAGCCAGATGCTGGCTCCATGGCTCCAAGAGTGCACAGGTCTGCACAGTATGGCGAAAATAGCCAGTCCTATGCCACAGAGGGGACTTCAACAGCAGAGCTGCTTGGGGTCTTCAGTGCACGACAGTACAGGGCTTACTGTGCCTGACTGAAAGATGAACACCTTCTTATGCTTGGTGTGCCTCTTGGAATTTAGATTTCACACCATGAGAAAACAGACAGTGCAGGCTCTATTTCAATGTTCATGTCACAAGACATAGTAAAACTTGAGATAGACATCAGGCTGTTTGGAGGAAAAATAATGGTGGTTGATAGAGAAATTTGCATGAAGCTCTATGCACCCAAAGCTGCATAGAAAATATGGTTATAAACTCTCTGGGAGAAATTTCTGGGACAGAAGAAAACAAAGCGATATACTTGGAATGATAAGAATTGGGTCTGAGTCCCACCTCTATTACTTTACCTATAAACCCAAACAAGGTTGCAATGTTCTGAATCCTAGTACCTTTATTTGTAAAATGAAGACAGATACATATATATTATAAGAATGCTGTGATTATCAAAAAGCCATAATGCATGTGAAAATGTTTCATAGTCTGAGTGCTTCAAAATAAAGGGTAAAGCAATCAACAACAGAAGCTATAACATGCCACTCTCTTTTTATTGTGATATGTATTTTATATGTTTGCATTTAGTATGTAATATGTAGATATTGTATTATATCATATTCTTGGATTGCCCACGACAGATTTATTTTACTACTAACTTCCTGGCATAATTTTTAATAAAACATATTTAATTTTAAAATGTCTTAGCTTTGATGATAAATCTCAGAGTCATCCTATATACAGTATCATGTGGATTAGTGCAGGTTCTTTTATTCCATTTTCCCAGGGGAGATAAGTGATGTTTATATAGGTTGTGTAACTGACTTATGTTCTCTTAGCTACCTATGCTGCTGGAGTAGAAATCAGAATGGTCCTACCAGCTTGGAGAGTCAGGCTGTTCTCTCTACAAAGACATTGTGCAGAATTAAGCTTAAAGGACAGAGGGGAGGTTAATCTTTGAATTCCGGAGCCAACAGCCTCCCAGCCCTACTTACCTTAAAAGATTTGGTCTTTGCAGTGCATTGGTAAATAGTAAAAACATCTGCAGATTAACCGCAGTGAATTAACTTAGAAATATTGTACTGACAACTCTCTCTTCATTTTTTATTTTTCTTTGGGTTTTATTCAAAGATTTTAAAATGAAAAATTGGAATCTTCTTGAAATTTGCCCTTTCCTTGGCATTCCAAAGCTCTTAATTCTGTCCTACTTATAAATCTAATTTTGTGAAATCTACGAGGGTTTTCTTTTTTCTTTTTCCTCTTCTTTCTAAAAAGCTGTTTATTTCAGGTTAAGTCTGAGACATTATGCCAGATTTCATTAAACAAAACTCACCATTCTGTACTAAATATGGTGTGAAACTTACAATGGTGATGAGAAATCCTCCTTGACTTTGGTTTGCAGAATTACCTGACATTAAGCAAGCATTATAAATCAAAGTGATTAAAATCTAGGTCTGTGAATGAACATAATCCCTCTCATATAATTTGCTTTCAGTAAGGAAAACACTTTGTAACATTCTTTTTCTGAGACTATGTCTTAACAAGCCAAATGGATGGGTAATTAGGGAAACAATCTCCAGTTAATTCTGGATGGAACATTCTAAATGAAGTGGGAAGAAAAGTGGAGTCATTCTATAGATTTAATTCTGCAAATATATTTATTTTGTAAGAATATTGAATTGAAGAATTTGACATTCAGAAAAATGAGGCCCATAGAGCTTCAATTACCTACGAACAAAAGAATCTAAATCAAGGCATATAATAACCAAGATTTGATAAATTCAGCATAAAAGGAGAATATTTAAAGCTGTTAGAGACAGCTCTCCCGTAAAGGAAAGCCCATTCGAATCACAGAACATTTTTCAACACAAATCCTTAAGTCAAGGAGAGCTTGGAGTGAGGTATTTCAAGCCCTTAAAGAAAACAACCTCCAACTCAGATTGATGTACCCTGGAAAACCATCTTTCAAAATCACTGGAGAAATAAGATACTTCCATGACAGAGAACAAATGAAGAAATTTGTGACCACCTAACTAGCTCTCAAAATGTTCTTAAGGATGTTTTAGAAAGAAACAATGAAGACTGCAAATCCAAGCATACCAACAGAAAGAACCCATCAGGCAAAGGAAGTAACTAAACAGAGGGAAACAGATGGAATCAACAACAGAAAAACAATACGAAGAGGATAAGCCAACATATATCAGTTATAACCATCAGTGTAAATGGCCTGGATTCAACAATCAAACAGATTGATAGAATGGATCATGAAACAAAATTCAGCAATATTTAACTCAAAAATAAATTCATAGACTGAAAGTCAAAGGACAGAAAGGAATACTTCATATGACAAGAACCTGGCATGAAGGTGAGGTAACTATTCTACTTGCAGACAAAGTGAACCTCAAGCCAAGACAAAGGAGGTCTATACATTCTTGTTAAGGAAAAAACCATATATATATTTATATACTGTATATATATATACACAGTATATAAATATATATATATACAATATATATATTGACCAAATACCAGCAGACCTAAATACATAAAACAAGTATTAATAGGTGTGAAAAATCAAATAAGGTCTACTACAATTGTAATGGGGAAACTCAACACCCCATTGTCACCCTAGACAGATCAACTAGACAAAAATCAACAAAGAAATATCAGAATTAAACCAAACCTGTGAACAAATGGATTCATCAGATGTGTACAGTCTTCCACTCCACAACCTCAGAAAATACATTTTGCTCAGATGCACATGAGCCTTTCTCCAAATAGACCACATACTAGCTCATAAAACATATTTAAGCAAATGCAAAATAATTAAAATTAACCCATGCATATTACTAAACTACAATGCATGAAATTAGAAATTAATGGCAAAAGAAACCACAAAAAATACATAAACAGAGTGTATGGAAATTAAATAACACCCTGCTGAACAACTAATCGTTCACAGATGAAATTAAAGATATTAATTTCTACAATTAAATGATAATCCTGGTATACCAAAACTTAAGGCACACAATGAATGCAGTCCTAGGAGGGAAATTTATGTGGTAAATTCTCACCTCAGGAGAACAGAGTGAGCTAAAATAAATAATCTCATGTTGAGCCTCAAATTTCTACAAGGGAGGAAATAATAAAGGTCAGAGAAGAAATCAAGGTGATTGAAGCTAAGAAAACAAAGTTTTTCCTTTTTGCTTGTCCTACAGGTATAGTGTTAGAAGGGAGCTTAGTGGTTACCGTTGACTGCAGGTTCAAGGGAGCTTTCAGGATCTAGTAAAATGGCACTGATTTGGCAGATGTTTTTATCTGTGAAAACTCAGACAACTTTCAAGTCGTACATGTATATGTATATGTGTATGTATGGTGCTAGAATTGAACCCAGGGCCTCATGCGTGTGAGGCAGGAGCTCTACTTCTCAGCTAATCCTCATACCATCTCTCTGTATATATCTTACACTTCAATATAAATTAAACTAACACTGTGTTAGTTAATGTAGTACAACCAAAAACAACAACAACAACAATAACAACAAAAAAGCCCAGCAACCTCAAACCCTGTAGACCATAAGATCTAAGCTTATATTCAGCCTCAGTGAAATAACTTGCTGGTGCTACCCAGGCAAGTCACTAAAATTCTCCATTCTGTTTTCTTTTTTTTGGTGCAGTGATAATGAGTATCTAACGCATCTCATGGTTGTTGTATAAATGGCATCACAGTTATTAGGTGCAAAAGACAGAACTGAAATTCCATCAGGCTACACAGTTAGCCTCTGTATTATTTTATGTGATAATAACTTGTAATAGTAATAACTATTACAACAACAAATCCTGGCAGAGATGTGGAGGTTTGAGGGAAAAATGGAGTGTGGACAAAATCACTCTTTTCCAGAGGGCAAAAGGGACTCTAGGGTTTGGCTTTGAAATTCTGGGCTAAGTAAGTGAATGCCGTTGTCATTATTATGTAACTACCATACCTAATGTGAAACAAGAAATGCAGGTACATAAATACAATATTATCAGTGCACTTCGAAGCAGAGAAATCAGCCACATAGAAAAGGTGAAGGGCATATCCAGCCTCAGTCCATTAGCATTGCTCCCACTGGATATACTTGGGAAGGCAGGCTACCTAGGTGGCTAGATACAAAATCAGTCTTGGCTTTGCTGTGACAATGGGTGATTTTTTTCTTCTGTATCTTCAATAACAACTTACTTTATTTCACACTGGAAAATGAACTTTAAAATAAAATGAAGTGGAAACAAAACCCAGGCTCAATAAGGCAGTAAGAACCACATGTTTTCTAAATGGAAAAACATGCTTATTTCTGCTTTGATCCTTGAAAGCAGCCTGCCAGACTCAGAATCCTCAGCTCTGAACCATTTACATAAACACACCCCAGCTAAATGTTTGCACACAACAGCCACACTGCCCCTATTTAATAACTGTGAAGGCAATGGTTAAACACTGACACACGCCTTGAGTTCACCTTAGATATTTCTTACAAACCACAGATCAGTGAC
Organism: Petromus typicus; assembly: GCA_004026965.1. Lineage (NCBI taxonomy): Eukaryota > Metazoa > Chordata > Mammalia > Rodentia > Petromuridae > Petromus > Petromus typicus. The sequence goes on from PVIR01004746.1 coordinate 23,290, forward strand.
ACTTGTAGATCACAGCACCTTAAGTCATTCTGAAAGAAAACTGTTCCTCCTGAGATGGGGAAGAAATGTTAAATGATAGCAAAGGTGAAACAGACCACCCAGGAATTGAGAGGCACTAGATTATTGTTACCATCCACCAGAGGGCACTCCCAGTATGTACAAAACTCTGCAAGGAAAAGTTGAAAACACCTCTCACCCCCTCCCTGCTAAACTGAGAAAGCTAGAGGGACTAGGCCACCAGAATTTCCTTTCTATTACGCTCGATTTTCCTGTGTAAATCACTTAACGAAGGCACTGATGTGCTAGGTGTTACACTGACTGCTATGATTCTTTGTCTGAGTGTAAAAACCTTCTTTAAGAACAAAATGTTTTTTAAATGAGTTCATCGGTACATTTTAGGTATACATTATGATCACACGCTTCCTCCCTCCAGCCCCCACGCCCCCATATATACATGCGCTTTATTTCCATTTTTTCTTTTTTGCCTTCAGATTTTCTCTTTTTCTTTGTTTCCCCTCCCCCAAAATGCATGTACATTGAGGACATACTGTAAGTGATATGTGAAATAAATAGGACACACATGTAAAAATACCGTGCCATTTCTCTAGTATGAGAAACTCAGCGTGGAAAAGAGATCCAAAATATATCCTGGGTATTGTGAAACAGGAAGACAATTTTACAAATTTTGAGTGTGTTGTATGTACAGAGCTCAGCATGCCACCAGTAGAGTGCAAATTCATAATACCTCTTCTCTAGAGCTTCTTTCCTATGACTTGGAGATTAATATAGAGCTTCTGAGGCAAGCATATAAAATAACTCAGGAGTTGTAAAATACAAAAAGTTGCTGCTGCTTTCTTTCACATTGTTAAATGCCATTGTTGATGGGAATACTAGCCACAGTAATTTTGGAAAGCCATTTGAGCAAGGCACGGAAGGTTGTATGAATAGAATAGGAAGAAGGGTGAAGAATATTGGCAAGAGGGTAGAAGTCTCATGGCAAAGAAAAACCCTGCCTTCCTTCATGGATCCCAACCTGTTCTACACTACTCTGAGATGTTTTGAAATGCATCAACTTACCTGTTCCACAAACTAAGTGATATTTCTGCCTCCTCCACTAAACAGCTGGCTTGTTCATGGTCCCTGAAGCAATTAGTCATAACATTTCTCTCCAAATTTCAAAAGCTCATAGAAAAATTCGATGGAAAAATGCTTGTCTTTGACAGTGCAGGCTTGAAGCAAGCTACTTGCTGGAGACAGATCCTTCCTTTGTGCTCCTTGAGCCAGGTAGACTGCGGTGCGACGGGGATCACACGGTGAGATGCCATCTGTGACTGGAAACTGTCTTCATGGAGCTGCGTCCTCAGAATAAGTTTTTTTTTTTTTTTTTTTTAGGTTTTTTGAGACAGGGTCTCACTTTGTGGTTCAGGCTGGCCCTCAGCTCAGCCTCAAACTCACATCACAATCCTCCTGCCTCTGCCTCCCGAGTGCTGGGATTACAGGCGTGAGCCACCACGCCCGGCACTGTGGTATGTGGTACTGGTTGCTGCTGGGGTGAGTCTCCATGCCCAGTATGGTATATGGTTACCAGGGATCGAACCTGGGTCCTTGCGCTTGCAAGACAGGCACCGGAACCAATGAGCTAACTCCCCGGCCCCCTCAGAATAAGTTTAAAACTGATAACTTGAAGAGGCCCATGGAGCTGGAACTCTTCCTGTGGTTTCCCATGTATTATGAAGAGAAATTTTGCTATGAACGAATTTATCTTGAAAGCTGGTTTTCGCATCATATTTGAAGTTGGTTGGAACCAGTGCTACATGCATGTTCTTAGGTATGAAGGCCTATTATGTGGGAAAAAACGATTCTCTCATCATAACAATTTTCCTTCAGAATAACATGATATTTCACTAACACCGAATTCCCTACTGTTTCTTACATTACACTACTTAGGAAAATGCCATTTTCTGGTTGAATTAATATGTGAAGACAAGTGTTTTTCATCCCATATAAACATGACCTCTGCGTAAGATTTCACTCCTAATATGTAAGGTCAAAAATGAGGTCATTGGGGTGAGTCATATATTTATGCTTAGCAGAGAAATTGAGAAAAAATTAACACCACAATTTCCCTTAAGTCATGGGAAAACTGTGACTTGATACACAGTTATTTTCTGGGTCAGTATTTTTCCAGACATTTGAAAGAGCCTTAGGGACACTCCAGGCTTCCTTGGGTTTTCTTGACAGAGAGAACAAAAGAGTTGTAGTGGGTTCTTGATTTTAAATTTGAAAATTATCTACTACTTCTATATAATTCAACCAGCCACTGATGTTATTATTTTGGATAGCAAAAATATTTAAACTAGGTTATAATCTTTTTGCATTTAAAATAAATGATCTTGGAAAATTAAATTTCACATATTAGGACCTCGTATGTGCACTTGTATGCAAAAGAAAACTCTTTTGTCCCCATTTTAACACATTTGTGTAAGGAGGGAGAGGGAGAGTCTAGTGTTTAAAAACCAGAGGGAAGTAATGGGATTTAGAAAGATGCCAAAAAGTCCTATGAGGAAATAACAGAGAATCACAGCCTCTGGGAAATGCAGGAATAATATTCATGATCTATAGAAAAAGAAATTCATAATAAATTGGTTTAGCATTTTGTTATCCAAATAAGGCATTTCGCATAAGTACATTAACTAGTAGCAAATCAGACAATTCATTTAAGTTTCATTAACAGCTACAAATGAGCTTCTTTGGAGATTTTTTTCAAGACATGTATCATTATGGATTGATTCGTGTACTCCCAAAAGATGCCACCCAGCACTTGGGAGTGAGTGTTACCTTATTTGGAAGTAGGGTCTATCCAGATGATAGTTAGTATCACTTATGACCGTGTTCTCACTGAAAGGAGCCTTTTGGACTGAGAGGCAGATACCCAAGTGGGAAGATGATGTGAAGACATAGGTGGAAACCATCTTCATGCCAAAGTGCACCAGAAGTTACTACCACACATTCTCCATGACAACCTTCAAAAGAAACCAACTGTGGACTCCCTGGCTTTGAACACCTGCAGAGGGAATACCTCTCTTGTTCCTAAGACACCTCCCTCATGCTACATTTTAAAGGCAATACTAGCAATCTAACACAGATGATAAAAGTACATTTTTTCGCATGTGTCCTGCAGTTTGCCTTTTAGCCACTGAGCCTCCTGGAAGACCAGGAAGCACAGAACTTTTGTGCAGATTGCCCTTAGAGTCCACCACCTGGTCTGCTCCTGGGCCAGCTCACACTGCCATCTACAGAAGGCAAGTTCCTTTCACAATTTTCCAGGCCAGACTAATTAGGAGGGCAAAGCTGGTGGAAAAACTCACACACTGCATCATGATCTTTGATAAAAGAACTTCAAAGAAGTTAACATAAACACAATTCTAGTGTACATTTGCATTTGTTGAAATGTAAGTCAGAAGTACTTAGAAATTCAGACACTAACGCCAGATCATCTTGCTCCTTACTCTACAAAGACTTGGGAAAAACAAAAAATCCTATTTAACCTATGTATATAAAATACTGTTGATATGAAAACTCCCTAAAATATATTTTGATTAAAAAAACTTAATAAAGAATATACAGCAAACAATTAAAAATAAGGGGGTAAAAGCAGACCTAGTACTATGCTATAAGAAGTAATTTTACACCACTGGTTTTTTTTTTCATTTCCTAGTGTCGATAATGCATTGTTTATATCAGAAAACTATGCACACACCTGGTACCACCTTTATAGGTGTGACCAGAATCGGCCTGTTGAAAAATAAAGGATTATATAAAATGAAATTAGAGAAAATGACACATAAAAGGACAACTTGAATTTCCAGCAAAGCAAATAACTGGCTCGATCAACCCTCCAGCGCAGTCCTCCTGAGCTGCGTTTCCACAGGAAAACGAGGGCGGAGGCATCACAAAAGTCTTGGCTCCGGTCCACCCCGTGGCCTGCTAACACAGGCCCAGCTCCCCGGAGCACGTCCGTCACACTCGAGTCGCTGCCAGGAGAGCTGCATTCGTTAAAACTGAGTAGACAGGAGAACAAGCCATAGCACTGGGCAGGAGCCCCGGAGGGGCCGAGGGCGTTGGTTTACGTCTTTTAATTGGGAAGCACTAGATAGCACGTACTAGGCAGTATCTGAAAGTGATGTTTTCCTAGGACCTGGAAACTTCTCCATTCCTAGGGTCACTGTCCTACCCCTGGGGACTCTGAAAGGAGTCCCTTGTCATTCCAGAGTTTTCCACCAGGGCTCCGGGACAGATTTTGATAGAAAACAGGATCTGCATCTGTTTTCGTGCCGTGGAACATTCTGGTATAGCTTGTGATTCATTTCTTACAATATTTAAAAGATACAATATAGTATGTTCATAACGGAAAATAAAACCAACTATGCTAAAATAATATTATTGTATTCTTTAAAAGAACGGAAGTACTGTTATAAAGTATTTTTATTATTTTAAAAATATATTTTGCTAGTGCCTATTACTTTTACAAAATACAGGGTTTTGATGTGGTATTTTTAATCATGCATATATAATATCCATTCGCTTCTTATTCTCTCTTAAAAACAAATATATAGCATAGCAGTTGTGTGGCTCTTTGTTAACATATGAAGTATGATCTAGTCTTGAGTGAAATAATAATTATAATTTTATGTTTCTGATGAATATGAATAACATTTTGAAGTATCAGCAACAATTGATAGGACTGGAAATATCTGTGATTCCTGTTGGCAACAAAGTCAAAGGCATTGCCAATAACACTGTGATTTGTTTCTATATTTACACAGAAAGATAGTACAATGCCGTTGTAAAGACAATGTCATTAAAGGTGAGTGGATGGCGAAGCTGTGGTAGGAAGGAACCCTTCCTACTGGTGGTACAAATCCCCATTATGGAATGCAATCATGATGCGTATATATAATGTACCAACAAAGATTTCAATTTTAAAAAAAAGTGAGTGGAAATGAAAGTGGAATATTTCCCATGAGAAATCCCAGATTCTCTGAAATCTTTCAGTAGATTCCTTAGGCAATCTGGACCTTAGATTCAGAATACTGCTATAGAATTTTATTCCCCAACATAGCCGTTACCACAAGTCACATAGCACTTATGGACCAGGGACTGCCAATTTTCATGCAAGTGTTAAACTCTCTCTGACAATTCAGAAGTCACTTCTGCATCTCCACAAGAGGTGACATTGTGAGAATCAAGTAGTTCCCCTGTAAGGCTTGAAAAACTTGTTAATGAAATTCCTGGGTTTTGAAAACTCACAGTAGTTGTCTCTCTCTAAATGAGGGTGTGTAGCCAAGCCCCTCCCCCACCCCCTGTGAGTGAGGCAGCAGTACCACTGCACCTCAACTTGTCAGGAGAAAGAAGTGGAGTGATCGGCTTAGCCGATAAAAATAGGTAATTCAAGCGTAGTAAGACTCTGAAGTCAGACCGAATTTTAATCAAATTCAATACTATTACTCACATTTGATGCATCATTTACTTCTGTGGGCTCCAGATCTTTGAGCCACAAAATGAGAAGGAAAATAATATCTGTCTCATTGAAATAAGAGGAGAATGAGGGAGATAATGCTGGACAAAACGCTAACCCAGCATGTGATGTCAAGTACCTGCTGTCTGCTCCAAACCAACAGGCGGAGGATCAGCAATAGATCTGTCAGGCATATCTTGGCTTGACAGAAATTCTCAGTCAGCTTCTTTTCTTGGGCCTGTTGCAGATTCTTTGCTTCAATGGATAGACTCTGTTTCTCCTTCTACATTCTAGACAAGTCCTCAGTTTACAAAGCCTGGAGAAATAGAAGCCGCCGCTTAGACTGCACAAAGGCAGGCGCTCAGAACATACCAGGAGAGCTAAACACAATCTGTAATCAGCAGATAAGAGTGTACGTCTGGTATCAGCTTTAAAATATTTTGTAACTTTGGGAAATATTTTACGATCCAGCCACCCCCAGATTTCCTGTGCCAAAATGTCAAGTGGGACGTGAAAAAGCTTGAGAACTAGCGAGTGATTTTTCATATGAATTCCCACTCGTTGGGCCTGAGTCGAAGGATGTAATTTATGGCCATCCTTGGGAAAGAAACATATTCTTGTTTCATGAAAATGTGGTGTTAAAACTTGTCAACTGCTTACTGTCCCTTACGTGGTAAAATTAAACGTACCAGGAGTCTCCTGTTTTTACTCTTCTCAGTTTTCACCTGATATTTAAAAAAAGAAAAAGAAAATGGAACTGAACTTCAGCTGCAAAACACACAGAAATAAGTGATAACCAGTCCGGAGTGCTTTAGCTGCCCACTTTGAGAAGTTAGCTTTTCTTATTATAGTAACATGTAGATGATTCCTTCACTGATCGGGGAATTTTGATTTCTAATGTTCTCTGTCACATTTTGGATGTATTTCCAAGTGGAAAATAGCTATGAAATTATAATCATAACTTTCATACTGTTTATCTAAATCCACCCATTGTTTACCCTTCATCTCATCTTGTATCACTCATGCTTTTTTCTTCCTGTATGTGCAAATGATAGTATTTCACTATTATGTATAACTTTCCACTTTGAAAATACAGAAGTAAACCTTTAGTTATTACACAAAGATGATCCATTTTACTTTATAAAAAGTATTGATTTACATATACTTGTATATATTACTTTGTATCTGGCTTATCAGGAATTTTAGTTTTTAATTCACTTATTGATTTTGAATATTTCTTGATACCATAACAAATCAAACCCAACACAAAACAAAGCAAACACAAAATTTATCTTCCTGACACAGGAATAGGGAATATGCAATGATCTAGTCTAGGACAATGGAAGAAAATTTTGATGTTCCATAATTCATACAAGGAGAAGAATATTAGAGATTATCAGAAAATTTGGAAAATGGTCAAGAAAAACATGAATGAAAGCGTCTAGGAAAATTTCTCTTTGTATAAGACTGAGATTTGCTTCACTATTATAGCTGTTAAGGTCTCTGCAATTTTATATATATATATATATATATATATATATATATGTATATGTGTGTGTGTGTGTGACTTTTTTGTGATTCTTTGTTTCCGTTCTTTTCTTGATAGTGTACTAAAATACAGTGTTGGATTTTATTTATTGACTTCATTGATTTAAAATTCAAAGTACTCTGATCTTTACTGTAACCATGTCTGAATACAAGTTGGGATAAAGGATATTGGAATTGAAGCAGACAACAAAAGCACATGCCCAGAAACACAATTTTCTAAAGCCCTAAGTTTTTGGAACTCTTGTAACATCCCCATCTATAAATGAAACCAAAAGGAATCATACAACGGAAGAATTGGAGTGTGACCTTAGATATGTTAATCTTTTAGTGTTCATTTCATTATCTCTGAAATAGAGGTGACACTAATACCTCTTTTATCTCACAGGATTATGTTACTAATCAAAAGAGATAATGGGCAGTGAAATATTTTGTATGTGTAAAGAGTCATTAATTATGATAGCACTTTGTCCAAAAGCATGAGAACACATTACATTGTTGGAAATTAAGAGTCAATTTTCCCGGTAGAGAGATAGTAGCATAGTAAAGATGGAGATATAAAAACTGCACTGGACACGGGCTGGGGAGTTAGCTCAGTGGTTCTGGCGCCTGTCTTGTAAGCGCAAGGATCCGAGTTCGATCCCCTGGTAACCACATAACAATATTGGGCGTGGAGACTCACACCCAGCAGCAACCAGTACCACATACAACAGTGCCGGGCGTGGTGGCTCACGCCTGTCATCCCAGCACTCGGGAGGCAGAGGCAGGAGGATTGCTGTGATGAGTTTGAGGCTGAGCTCAAGGCCAGCCCGAACCACAAAGCGAGACCCTGTCTCAAAAAACCTAAAAAAAAAACTGCGATGGACAGATACTTTATGGGCTGCCAAATAAGTATTAAAACCTTATGGAATAAAGCTCCAAGCAAAGGGAGCCCTGAGGGTTCAAATCTATGCATTACACCCACAGCTGCAGGTACAAAGAATGCCACCAGCAAATCACTCTGCGTGGGTCCCCCCAAGCAAAACCTCAGAGTTAATGCAAGTTTATTTTTCAGAACATGTGCACCTTTTCTTTAAGCACTCCATGGTCTCACAGATAATAAGCTGACTACAAGCCCCTACCGTATGAACAGACCTGTTCCCCATAGGTCCTTGACCTCCCACATTCCCCTATTTCTATTTTGCTTCCTCAGGGATGAGCCAGGTCACTCTCATTCAGGGTGATTGGATAAAGTACTTGACCAACTCTCCAGGAAGTGCGTGCGTTCTACGAAGAAATTTTAGAGGCTCATAGATTATTCTCTGAGCACCTATTTTGTGTCAGTCCTTGTATTAGGAGTTTGGAATCTGATCATCCACAAGACACGTATGTAAAATCATTGTCTTCATGTAGATTAGTCTAGTGGCGGAGACATATAACTAATAAATCAGTACTGTTGACGACAATCATAAAAACAAGAGACAACATTGCCGAGCACTTACCAAGTGTTCAGCACTATCTTCAGAGTTTTATGTGGAAAATCCTCCCAATGCACATGTAAAGTATTTTTATCTTTCCCCTATTGAATCTTATGAAAATGTATGTTAATTGTCAACTTATCTAAAGTCTGAGATTCCCCGGAGTAGTGGCTCCATCGTGAGGTATTACACTCATCGGCGGATCAATCCCTGGTACTCATAGCTGAGTGTTAGAGAAGGGAACTGCGCATGTGTCGTTGAGGATGGAGCGTCCCTGGTGCTCTGCCTCTGAGCTCTGCTTCCTGGCCTTCTAGGAGTGAGAAGCTTTCTTCCGTCATGCCGCTCTTCCACCACGATGTTCCTGTCTTGAAGCTTACCATGAACTGAAGCCTCTGAAATAGTGATCCCAGTTAAATGTATCTTCCTTTAAGTTTAGGTGTTAGGTACTTTGACCCTGCAGTGGGGAAGCTGAGGGATTACATAGGCTTAAGTAACTTTTACAGAGTCCCTGTGTGGCAAAGACACGTTATACACCCAATCTGACACTGGTACTTCCTGGTAAGAAGAGTAAAGAGAGTTGTAGAAATATAATCTAACCTAGATGAAGTGTAGGAATGAAAAGCTTTCCTGAGGAATCACTGCCTAAGTAGAGAGTCGAAATGTGAGATTAATTTTTTAATCCAAATGAATCTCTTACAAAGCTTTCAGAGTACACCATGGGTGACGGTAGGGAAATGAGAAGGGAGATGCTTGAGGGCACAGGAACCCACACCTCCTGCTGAAATGGCAGCCAACTGGCTGTGCACTAAGGGCACAAAGCCCTGTTACTGCCCCTGGCTGGGGAGTGGCCCCAGAATCAAATGCCCCATTGATTTTCCTCCCGTTCTGGGAGCAAACTGCTCTTAAGGTAAACAGAGAGCAAAGTATGCACCCTCCACCCTCTAGCCAAAACACAAAGGACAACACAGTGGGGAGTGTACCATGGGAAAGGGGAGCAGATAAAATGCACTTGTTCATGCTCCTGGTGTGATCTCTTTTGTCCTCAAGGAAGGCAAATAAAGCCTGAAGAATTTTTAAAGACGAAAACAACCATTTTACTGTACAGTTAAAATTTTACATTCTTGAGTTCTTAGAGTTTATCTAATGTAATTCTCTTATTTTGCAAATGCAAAAATAATCCCAGAAAGATGAGCCTTGCTTATCATCCCACAGCTAGTTACAGTCACAGTGAAGCAGGACACTAGGCCTCTTTACAGCACTGCCCCAGACCTTGAGATCCTGTAACATTTTTGTGAACAGTTTTAATTCTTCCTCTTAGAAAAGTGCCATAGTCACATTAAATTAGATTTTTTTTGCTAAGAATTTGACCAACTTGGTTAAGACAATCTGGGTATAATTTGTTCATGAGTCCCTGGTTGTGTTAATGAGCATCCTTACTTTCTAGTTTTCATTTACATATCACAGAATGTAGGTGGACTGAAATAGGTGGAGGTCATGAGCGCATTTCTTTGTTGAGAGCCAATAATGTCACAAACACTACACAGAATTTCCTTCCAGGTGATCTGATAGTCAAAGAGGAGAAAGGGGGAGCATCCTAGGAAAAGTGGGTGACTCAGGTATCAGGGAAGAAGAAAGGTTGGCAATTTAAATTTACAATTTGGCGTGACTCATGTAGTCATTTTCTCTAGACTGTATTTCAAATGGTGGCTCTGTTAAGTGTAAGATAAAAATATAGATTCCAGAGTAAGGAAAAGATGACTCAAAAATCTGAGACCTTTCAGAGGAAGCTGGAATCATTGGAAATGGACCAAAGATCTAGTTCTAGATTTATATGGATGAGAACAAGTGAATATTTGCAGTAGAGGATAAAGCATAAATGGGAAATAGGAGCAAGGAAGTACTTTAATAGTCAAATGCTCTCTGCTACAGTTTTTAAATTTTTCTTTTGCTTTACTTTTTCATTAGTGCATATTTACAGTACATGTTGTTTACATTCTCGTGTGGAGTCAGTAGTAGTACATGACACATCTTAATTCTTTTTTTTTAGGCCTGCTCCTTCTCCCTTTTCTCTCTTCCCTTTGTCTTGTGAACCCTTTACCACTTGTGAGATTTAGCTCCTTCCTTCCTATTATTTATTTTGATCTTTATTTATATTTGAGATATCTCATATCAAAGAAACCATTCAATATTTAAGGTTGTGTATCTGATTTATTTTGCTTAAGATTATGGTCTCAAAGTGCATCATTTTCTGATAAATGTCTTGAGTTCATCTTTCTTTATACTAGAGTAGTACTCCATTGTGTATAAATCCCACATTCTCTTTCCACATTCATCTGCTTAGTTGGTTTAACTAGGAAAACAAACCATTGTAAGCCTTTCAAACAGAGGTCATTTAACAGAGGAAAGTCCATATCTAGAACGATGGAAGGCTTGGGATCCTATTTAGGAGGGGAAGGCAACAGAAGAAAGCTATAAGCACAGCTGGAGTTGAAAGGATGACATGGGAAGCAGGTGGACCAAGCCTAGAACCTGGAAACTTCCAGAAGAAGCTGGAGCCAGCAGCAATAACCCAGAGATAGTCCAGAAGAAGCTTTTCGAGGTGACTAAGATTCTAGACGAGATGCAGTTATTACAGCAGACTACACAGGAGGTAGAACAAGAGAGAAAGCACTATGGTCTCCTGTCCTTTCCATTCTTCACTGTCATGACTGCACACTGGAAAAGATACTAGGAATGCAGAGGCTAAGGGAGCCTAAGAAGTGTAGATCAGCAGGGAACAGGTGGGAAGGAACCCGAGGTTGCTTGGTAGTTGGCCAGCATATGACACAATGAAGCAAGCCTGACCCCAGCACACCTCTGACTAATTAAAGCAAGTTTTATATTCATAGCTCCATGACTGTCCACAGGGCCTGGATTTCTCCATCTTCCTCTGTCTTTTACTGTCTGTTCACCAAACCTTGGAGTTCCCCTAAAGCACCCAAGTGTCTGAGCCTCTCATAAAGTTAGGCTCCAGATCACCCCAGGAGCCTACTCAGAACCCACACCAATTCCCTGAGACCTCAAGTCTGTGAGTCCCACTAATTCACTTCTCTAAGGGATATAAACAAGGGAAGCTTGAACCCACACCTTTGGATGAGAAGATGGAGCCTAATCTGATTGGTCATAAAGTGCCTTGGTGTAGTTGCCTCTGAGAAGTGCTACACGAATCACCTGTGGTGAATGTCCTGAAACTCTATGTTGCCACTCACCAGATGGACCTCCTCAATATGGTCAACAGCAGAACTTCCCATGAGTGACCCTGCCTTGATGTCCAGACTTTCGGACTTGGGGACCAACAGAACCACTCTTCAGTTCCCTGGGCTTAGACCACTAAGGTGGTTCACTAAGCTGCCACATTGAATTTCCCTTCTCTATCTTTTGCTTAGTGATTTGCCAGCCACAACAAGTGTCAATTAGCACAAGTTGGTCCAAGGTACATGCGACTGCAACAAAAATGTAATCACATTTTGTTTGGGAGAGTGACCTTTTGTCCCTGGAGATGATGAAAAAAAGGTGTGATGGAAGTTTTCCAGTGGAGTGCTCTCTTCATTCAGCCAGAGTGCCTCTCTCTGAAAATCATGTAACAGCAGATTGTAAATACTCCTCTTGGCAATGAGGATCCGGTCCTCTCTTGGAAGCTTTGAGCTGCTCCTCTCTGAGCTAAGTGGACAGGACGAATGAACTGCACCAAACTCAAGCTGATTCTAATGATATGATCTGACTCTTGGTTGTTTTCCTTCTCTCAAGGCACTTATGAGTGACGGTGAAGGGAAAGTGCTGGGTCCAGGCTGTATTAGTCACGGTAGTGCGGCGACCTCTCCAAGTCCTCACACTATGGACCCCTGTCTCTACGTGTAAACTGTGACAGGACGACCAAGGAAATTAGATTGGAAGCTTGGACACCAACCACCCCTTCAAGCCAGCAATCTTTTAACTTCTGCCAAGACCTTTTTTTTTTTTTTTTTGCTAAAATAAAGTTGCTCAGACTCCAAAAATAACATCTGTTGCTCACAGTAACATTTTCAAAGAACATAATAAACTATATGTCCAGAAAATATACACTCTGTGCTTCCCTAAGGGAACTTGCAGAATGAATGATGTGGGATTCTGGGCGCCTTCATTCCATGTACTGCTGCCCCTGGGCACATTATTTAGTTGATACAGGAGGTGGTAAGATATGTTATGTAAAAGTTACCTTCATTTTCTGTGTGCAGTGACTGAAGTCACTTGAAATATCATTCCTACTCAGATGTACTCGGCAGGCTTTCACTAGCACAACACATTTTTAAACTGAGGTCATTATGCCTCGGAGTAGGTACCAGGAAAATCTAAATACTTACAAAAGTAAAAACTCTAACATTCTAAGTGTTACAGTTGAGGCAGATAGTCTAAGCACATTTTTAGATTCCCTGAAACTTACCTCTGTTTCCAGGGATTACCTAACACTCCAAATTTCATCTCCTAGTATTGCTCTGCAGCTTGTCAACCTTTAGCCTCCTCATCCCTCCCTGTCGTACTTTCAAAGGTTTCCATCTCTAAACAAAACATGGGAGTGCTCGGATTGCCGTGTGCTCCAGGATGAAGTGCTCCCTGATCATCTTGTAGGTAGAGGTCACTTGTCCCAGGAGCCCGGAAGAGAACACATATAGGTAGTGTGTGCTCATTACCACTATGAGGGACAACACGGAACACTCATCCCTGTGTGTCCAGGGGCAAGACCGTCCTAGCTCTAGAAGAGCCCATCATTTCTGATTGGAGAAGGACATTTTTCATGTTACCAACCACAGAAAAGCATGAGGTGGCCTTGCTGTCCCTTCAGGCAAAGAGGTGTAGGGAGGCACTGGGGGAGAGAGGCTGCCAAGGGCAGGTGAACAAGGTTTCTGATGGCCGGAAAGACATCTAGAGTAATCACACTCTCCAGGGCTTGCAAGGAGAACTGTTTGAGGCCAGGGGTTTCAGTCTTAGCTCTTCTGTTGAACTCTGAGGCTCTGAATATGACTGTCAGCTTGCTTAACATGATGGTATAGTCTAGTTTCTTTACGATGATTCTCATGTCGCTTACCCCCACCTTCCCTAATAGATATGTGATCTGAAAAACCACATTAAATTAACATATATGAAATGGCTTCCCAAAGGATATGATGCATTGGGAGGATTTCTCCTATGACTGTGATTATTTGGAACATTGTAAACAATTATTATATTGCCTGACAAATGGCTTGATTTTCTTTTTGGTTATTTAAAGCAAATAAAACTTCAAAGTTTAAATTGGCTCTTGGGCTCATTAAGGTACAAAGCTTTCAGATTAGTGACACAGATTTATAAATTGCCCTTTTGAACGCTGAATAATAATTGAAAGTTATTGGCCGTAAGAGAAGAGAAGGTCAACTTTTCATTTTAATGTTTCACTGCATTATACCTGGAAGTCTGGCTTATGACTCCTGGCATCTAATTAACCAGTTAAGCTTATAACATTTTTGCTGTCACATTCATTCAGGTCTACAAGTTCCATTCAAATGGCATATTTCACTATAATAGGAAGGTGGGTGACTCCTTCCACTCCTAAGAAGATTGCAGTCTCTGGAAATTATGTACTGTTTTCAAGTTCAACATTAATGATCTGGATATAGTTCCTGCATTTTCAGTCACACACCATAGGGGGGAGATTTGTGTAAGCAAAATTAGCCTCTGCCGTCTTGCAGGTCCTCTTATTACCACAGGGTAAGAGCATATTCCCATCGAGCCTCAAGACCTGGATTCATCTGGACTCTGATCTTCAGTGGCTCCAGAGCCTTGAGAAAGTGCCTTGACTCCCCAGAGCCTTTCCACTTATAAAATGAAGCCCACAAACTGTGCCTGCACTACCTTGGAGAGTTGTTTTGATAAGCAAAATGAAAGGAGAAACATAAGTGAGTGCACTTTAGAAACTGTTAAGCCTTTGAAAAGCCCAGGTCTTGTCTGTGCTGTCATTTTCTGGGTACACTGTGCTCTGGCCCCTGTCTGAAGGCTGCTCTCTTGTTCTCAGGGAGTACGGACAACATTATCTCAAACACATGTCCTACTGAAGGACTGATAAGAAATTATAACTGCACTACACTATCTCCTTACCATGGTAATGCTGACATTTCTCTACTGCTGCTCAGGCAATAAACTCATAGCCAGTGACGACGTCATAGCCAAACGGCTGGTGTCTCTTAGCCTTTGTAAACCTGTACAGTTTCTATTTCCCCCTCTGATTTGCAGGTGAAGAAACAAACTCTTCTCCAGGATATAGTAGGGTACAAAATCCAGACTAGATATTTGTCACCTAAAAAGGACCATTGTCTACCTTCTGGGAAATAAGCTTTAAATAAAGACATATGGTCAGCAAAAGGGAATATTCTTCCGATAGACTAAAATTTTCCTTTTTATATGAGAATATCATTTTTATAAAGTACATTTAAGATAAAGTCATAAAGGTATCCCAAGACAAGGAAGTGAAACAAGAGACCCCTGCCCTTATTTACATGGTTTTACTTCATAACAGTCTCTAGTAATAAGAGCTAACCTGTAAAGACATATCTACCATATCCCTTTTGCCCACACAGGACAATGATGATTAATTTTGTGCATTAATGAACCAGATCAAAGGATGCCCAGACATTCGACTAAATTTTATCTGTAGGCATGTCTGTGAAGATGTTTTCAGAAGAGATCAGCATTAGGACTGATGGGCTGAGTAGATAATCCTCACTAAAGCAAGTAGCCATTGCCCAGTCCTTTGAAGGCTGAAGAGGAGAAAGATGGAGCAAGGGACCCTGTTCCCGGATTACCCGTCTGCTCAGCTGGACTGTGATCTTCCCAGGCTCCTGGTACTTCTGCTTCTCAGGCCTTCAGACTTGGACTGGACTCTCCACCATCTCAGAGGCTTCCTGGGGCCCCTGCTCAGCTTTCCTGGCTGTGAGCCAATTGCTCCTTATACGTCCCCTTTGCACACCTGCACACACCCCACACACGTCTTCACCGGTGCTGTTGTCCTGAGGGACACTAGCACAAGGGATCCCTCTCAGAGTTGTATAGAATTTTTTTTTTATCAGTTCTAGCCACGCGGGAATGTGACACTAATTCTTAAATACTAAGATCTCTCTTAATGATGAACCCACCCTCTTTACAGAGACCATAAGATGAGGACATTCACAGAAGCCAAACACTGCATAAGCAATGGAATAGGAGGCACACAGGAACCATCAAAGATGTGTATGTGTGTGCACATGTGTGTACGTGTTTGTGTGTGCTCACCCGTGTGCATGTATAAGGTCTGGGATCAACAACATAGGAGTTCAGGAAGGCAAGATAGTCAACCCTGCTTATAAATTGTTCTGCAATGTGTATCAACATAACTAAATCCAAGGGCTTCCAATGATGATGAAGCTTAAAGTGACTTTAACATAAAAGTTTGATTTTATGTAAATAAAATGTTTTAAGATTTTAAAATAAAATTTAAAGCATGAACCTTAATCTGACCTATGGCCCTGAGAGATAAGGATGTGTCTCTGCGGCTTCACTGACAACAAAGAGGAAAGGTGTGGGAGGATGGAGGGGGCACAGCACCAAAGACAAAGACACATGGACATTTTGTACTTCCTATGCACTTCACCTGTGAAGCTAAAACTTTCCTGAAATACAGTTATTTTTAAAAAATTATCATTTTTTAAAGCACATTTTCCTGTTTTAGAAGTTGTGGTCTTTAGGATTATTGCTACCATTTGAAATTTGCAAACATATAGCCCAGTGGCTTTCAACCTCTAATCCAATATAGTGGTCTGAAAGCTAGATTCTAGCTTATCTTTTGTTTTTTGTTATTATATTGTTTATATATATTGAATTTGATTAGTACCTGTTTGCAGTACATGATGATGATGATTCCCATCAACTGTATAGAATTGGTACATGCACATAACACATTTCAATCTTTAAATTTCCTCTTCCCTGTGTTCCCATTTTATGCTTCCACTGTCACATTCATTATTTATAACACCATATAAATTATCATCTGTCCAGACTTAACCTTTGGATTCAGACTTTCGTTTTGAATGAACACACTTGCACAATTATGCATTCTTCACCGTGATGCTTTAGTTGCTTTCAAGGTTTTTTATCAGTCTTTGTCTTTGAAAAGTATGACTGGAGTACATATAACCATGGCTCTCTTCGAGGTCACCTTTGAATCTGTTGAATTGGTTGGATATGAAGAATACTATTTTTGAATCAAGTGTGGGGGTTTTCAAACCATGTTCTCTTCTAATCTTTCTCCTTCCTTCTCTACTCTTGAATTCTTCTTTTTAAATTCAAATCTTTATTGGTGCATTATGAACATACATCATTGCATTCAACATTGAGAGTTTGTACCAGAACATGACATAACTTGATTCTTATTTTCCCCTCCCCCCTCCCTGCACCCCTCCACCCCCTACACACTTAAGCTTTGTTTCTTTTTTCTTTATTACTGTCATATTCTTTCCCCCCTCATTATTTATCCCTTGCTTGAACTCTTAATCTGTGTGTATTAGTATACTAAAGTGTTCCACCTGTCTCTGAGATATATTTCTCTTTTTTCATTTTCATACTCGATAATCTCCATGGACTTTTATTAAGGTTCACCTTTTTTCATCTGTCAACTACAAGCTGCTATGACACCCTTCTAGCGAATTTTTAAATTTAGTTATTTTACTTCTAAACACCAGACTTTCCATTTGGCTCTTTATTTATAATTTTTTGTTTCTTATTGATCATTTTTGTTTGGTCAGATACCATTCTCATGTTTTCCTTAACTTCTTTTGACATGTTTTTGTTTGATTCTTTGAATATATTTATAAAAACTGACATAAAGACTTTATCTAATAAGTCCAAAATCTGGGATACTTCGCAGACAGTTTATATTTTTTCCTGTTATATAAGTTTTTATCTCCTTGAGTGTTTCATAATTTTTTTTTTCTTGAAAGGTAGATAATTTAAGTAGCAGAATATGGTAGCTCTGGCAATCAGATCAACCTCTCAAAATCCATTGTTTTGTTCTTGTTATCAGTGTTTCCTTTCAATTGTTTGTAACTTTCCTGGGCTGATCTCATCAAGAATATATTCTCTGTAGTATATCATCACAGATATCCCTGTACATTAATCTTATTAGCTAAGGATTTGTCAAGAGATTTCCTTAGCACCTTAACAAAGTAAGTCTTCCAACCTTTCCTGCCAGGCTCAGTGTATGTGACGGGGCAAGTGGTCAGTATTCAACTTTGTATATGTACTTCCTGTTTACACAGGGTCTCAAAGTCACCCAGAGGTTCTGTTCAAAAACAGCCCTGTCACACCTTATACATTTACAAGCTCGCACTTGAGGGCAGCTTTTTAGATCCCCAGAAATTTATTAGAATTTTTCCAAATCCTCGCTGGACATTTCGTTGCCTTTATTTTCCTCTGTAGTTCCTCCCCAGTGTTCTTGTTTGACTGTAACGTTAAGCAGTGACTTCCAGTTATTTATAATGAATGTCCTTGGGAAAGGCTTCTTCTCCAGAAGACGTTCTGAACACATCCAAGCAGCACACTCCGAATGGGCTGCTTCAGAGACTGGGAGACAGGTTTGCTAGTGACAGTGCTCTGCAGGTGGAATTTGGGGGAGCTCCAAAGCCCATCTGCCTTCCTGGTAGATGTCAAGTTGCTATTTCTCCTGGCCTCTGTGGTTTTGAACCTACTGGTTTTTAAGGTTGATGCAAAACTGGAATAAAAGTGATAACAGTAGATCAAATTAAGATGCCAGGAATGCTGCAGTTCTTCACAAGGTCCAGCAGTGCTTTTTTTTTCCTGAATAAAAACTTTTCAGATGCAACGAGACTTGGTTCCGCACAGTTGCTTTTGATGATTCTTCTAGTCCATATTTTCACTGCTTTCCATGTAGAACAGATTTACAGAGGCCCCCACTCCCTTACTATTATGTTTAAAGTGAAACAATAGAATTGATACAGTTCATATAGTATAAGTGTTTCTTCCCCTATCTTTTCATTTATTTTGCTAACTGCACATGATCATTCAAATGTCATAAATGTATGACACAGAACAGAAGTCTTAATTCTTATAATTTCAGTATCTTATCATATAGTTTCTAATATTATCTAAAAGGCTTAATCTCTTATGTTGCTTTCCTGGAAGCTGTAATTTGGTTCCTTCTGTGGTCAGGCCACTGCAGAGCATAGGAAGAGGAGGAGAGGGGACAAGTGCCTTGCAGGACATGAGCTTCCTTCCCTGTTAATACGTGGACACACTTTCCTGGTATGTGAGCTTACACAGCTCTTGTCAGCTTGAGTCAGGGCACTGAATGATAGAAATTCTAAAACAGCACTACCCTGGTTATTTTTTCTCTATTGCATGGTATTCTCAACAACTGGGGCAGGGACTGGGATAGGTTCGTGGCCTGTTACACACTGGAGCAGGTCAACAATGGCAAGCAATAGAATTTTCACCTGCGTTGACAGCCGATCCTCTCAGGTGAATTGTACTTGAGGTCCTCTTCCGAGCAGGGCAGTAGCAGCATTTGATTCTCATGGGAGTCTGAACCCTATTGAAACTGCACATGTGAGGGATCTAGGCCACTGCCCCCCAACCCCAAAATCATCACCCCCTGCCATCGGTGGAAAAACTGTCACCCCCCAAAAAAATTGTGGGAACTATTGCTCTGTTAGATCCCAGGTACTTATGCATGTTGAGATTTTAAGCAGCAAAATAAAGTATCTTTCAGAACTAAAGACAAGCTAGGAGGTTCAATGAGCAATTGTATCAGTGTCTTGGCTTACAAAAATCACAACTAAAATTATACAGTAAAAGATCAAAACACATTTGTGATAGAGCCCATTAAAGACAAGAGGAATGAAGAGGAAAGAAATGACATGAGATTGAAATGATCATCACTCTGGCTCCACTGCTTTCTGTCCAAGCAGTCTGACAGACGGAGTGATTGGTATGACGGCTTTGTGTGTGTGTATTTACAGCATCAAGTCAAGGTATGCAGTGTGTGGAAACGATGGATGGATGCACATATTTAAATTTTTAGAGTATAATTCTCCAGATTTCTCCAGTTTCTTTTCCTAATCTGCTTGAACTGCTCCCTGGAGCCCTGAAGAACCAGATTGCATAGTTTCATTGCTGAATTGGAGAGGAAATGGAGAAAGATATGTGTCATATGGCTCTCTCTTCGATTCTTTCATTTTTGCCTATGTATTAAGAACTTCACAATGAAACTTCAAGCGTTGCCATAAACTATAAATGGCTATGTTCTTATTCCTTTCAATGGTTTTTCTAATTGAAACATGTTACTTCTCATTCTCCATAAAATGGCTTCATTGGATTACCCTTCAATATTTACTTAATTACTTTGGATTCCCCTGCAACATTTAATTTATTATTTTGGATTTCTACTGAAGTATAAATACTGGAACTTTGGCGTTAATGCATGGATTTTATTTATACTGTCCAAAGTAGTCTCATAAGCTATCAATACCCAGTCTAGGAAGGAGCATAAGACTGTGTCCATCTGTTTCTTAATTTTATAAGTTTTGAGTTTTAGTTTAATCTTACCATAACAACTTATGTGCATCACTTATTATAGTTCAGCTTAAATTTCTTCATAGCCAAACCTGTCTTGAGGGATAAATCAAAAACATAAATTAAATGGCTGCATTAAAGGAAGAGCCCAATTCCTACAAACTATCAAGACCTGCACATATAGCCTGAGTCTAGGATGACAGTATTGGAGGAAAGCGACTTGAAACCAGGTATTTCAGTTTACATGAAGATGTAATAAAAAGACTATTCCATTTGAGCACTGAAAAAAATTATGCTTTTCTGAGGAGGTTCTTTTAGTAAAGTACAGTAGTTGTTTTCTCTTCTAGTTATAAATGCATCTTTAAAAATCAGATCAACTATTCTATTTTGGTTATAAGAAGTGAATTTCTTAATAGAGGTTTGTGTTTGTCAGTTTTTCAACACTGTAACAAAGTCCGAGACAATAAGTTTATAAAGAGAAAAGGTTTACTACAGCTCACAGTTTTAGAGGGTCCAGTCTGTGTGTAAGCAGATCCATTGCTTTTAGGACTCTGGTTGGGATGCCAGATGGTAATTGTGAGGAGGGGGGAAGAGTATGACCAAGCAAAACCACATGGCCTCGAAGCGGACTGAGAGGAAAAGACCAACATTCCCTAATTCCCTTGAAGGGCAATAGTCCAACAACCCGAAGACCTCCCAGGAGGCCCCACCTCTCTTAATGTTTCCACTGCCTCCCTAGAGTACCTCACCGGGGACCACATTTTTACTATGTGGACTCTTGGGGAACGTTTATGATCTAAACTGTATTGAAATTATAACATTATTTTCTCCAGCTGCTGTTTTGTCTGGAACAACACTGTTTCCCTCATGCTCCAGGTAAACAATTGCGGATGTTGAAAATACAGAATTAAAAGAAAGAAAAGGTGACAGCAAGAGAGATGTATGTTTCTAGGGTAGAAAGCGTGAGCAATGTGAGTGTTTGCCTGTAGGGGCTGGTGGTGAGGACAGATACCACTCAACTCCCTGAAGACGTAGCTACACTCTTCTTTTTTCCTTTGTAGATAATATGATTTCTTCTAAAGACAACCCTGTTTTTTTCCCTGTATAAGCAGCCACAAGGAGACCCAGCCATAAAAAAAAAAAAAAAAAAAAAAAAAACGACTTGTGGCAACCTCAAAAATGGTTCAGAACAAGAAGATGTCAGAGAAGTTTGAATCCTAAAATCAGGGCTTTGCATTCCTTGCAGCTATGTAAATTGAAGTTCAGAAATGCATTGTAGGGGACAATTTTTAAAAAATGTCTCCGCCATGGATCACTGTTAAAGTCTAGGATGAAAACATTGGTGGAAAGCAATCTTTTACCCTCCAGTGCTACAATCAAGTACTATAATTAGGTATGTAGATCTGAATTGGTACCAACACTTCTGCAAGTATCTGGCTGATTCCCACAGATGCATTATTGTCTGTGTGTAGATTGTATCACTTTATCCAAAAAACTGTTAGGAAACACTTGCTGACTGCCATGTAACATCCAAAAATACCAAGATGTGTGAGAAAATGCTTGTGGGTTTTCTTATTCCAATTATTCCATCTCTGTGAGCCACAACAGAGTGATTAACTGTTTTTTACAGAGAAAATTCCCAATCAACAGAGAAAGAAAAATGAGAAGCAAGGGATAATGGGTGGGCAATGCCAGTTATAATCATACATTACTATCTCAGCTTATCCAATGCACTGCAGGAGGTTCCAAAGGTCATGGCTGGACTTCATAGGAACAGAACTTTCCAAGCTTGGATTCACATCAATAGGTTTAGGGACTAGGCCAAGGTAGTAATGAAAGGCAGGTGGATTGAGGTTAGAAGTTTGAGGAAGAAGAAGAAAAAGAAGAAAGAAAAGACATACCAAAGTCACTGCTATGAATCTATTTTGGGGAAATTTAAAGGAGGAAAATCAGAGAAAACCTAGTAACAAGGTTTGTCACCTAGAAATTTAACTTTTTTCTAGCCAAGGAAATTCATGGGATTTAATGTAGTAATGCCCTTTCAAAGCAAGAAGAATATTACTCCATAGGCGAGTGAGGTTTTTGGAATATGACTCCAAAAGGCTGGCTTAGGAATTGAATAAAGGCTAGAATTATAAAATTAAAAATTTAAATGGAGCTCCATTTCCAGCATGAAATGGGCCAGGGAGTCCATGTTCTGTTCTGTTTAGTACCCCAGAAGCCTTCCTTAAACAATTTTTCCTTGCCCTGGAGGAGGTGGGGAGAGTCAGCGTCTTGAAAGGAAAAGTGAGCTGCTGGCAGTGGTTCTGTGACGGGGAGGAGCCCTTCCTCTGTGCACGGGCCTGCCAGCCAAGCTTCCAGAAAGCAGTAGCTCTGAGGACTGAGGCCAAGACTGTTCAAATACAAAACCCACACCCACAAGACAAATCTAATGCAGCATCTCCAGGACCCTCTGAGTAGAGACACAGGCTGTGAGACTGAAGTCAACAGGGACGCTGAAGTCAATAGGGACAACGTGGAGCAGCACCTTCACCCGCTAGGAACTATGGGATTCCGAACCTTCATGTACCTTTGGCATTCCTCTTCAAGAGATCTCTGAGATGGATCTACAGACTCACCTCTGACCCCATGGGTACGGAGCTTCCTCCCCTTCTGCTGTGGTGAGGGATAGAAAGAGTGGCTTTCAGCTTTGTGACAAGAAAATAGAATTTTCCAATACATCAGCTCCAGACTGGAGAGTAAGACCACACAGCTCTACTGGGAAAGACATTTCACGTGCTCTCCATCTTGGCTCTTTTTAAATGTACAAATGATTAATAGTGGCAATTCTATTCCATCCAGACATTCATTTTTTAAAACTGTCCCCTACAATGCAAAAAATATCTTTTAGTTAGGAAGAAACCAAATACGGACATCAGTGGGTTAAAAAAATATGTTTTAAGTTCACCTTCTGCAACTCAGTTTCACATAGAATGAACATATAATATGACAGGCCTATTAAACTCTCCCACCGAACCAGAAGAGCCAGGCATGTGGATTTTACCCGAGAAGCCAATAACCAGAGAGCTTGTCTTTTTCATCTTGAAAATTTTTAATAATCCAAACAATATGTGAAATACTAAGCTTGGGTACTTTTATGAAATTCCATATTCAATCCAAAAATGAGTATGGGATTTATTTCCTTGTTTGTGTTCCCGGATACCCCATTCATCAAGACTACAAGTGCCTGGGCTTTGCCGACTTCAGCAGTGAGGAGTGAGTAATGGCAAGGAGACCGCTCAGAGGACTGCTTGTCAGGGTTGCTAAGTTTCAAGGCTTTTGGCTCTGCTGTTTACTAGTTGTGTAACTTTATACAAAATGTTTGACCTCCCTTTCCTCGATTTCTCCATCCATTCGTGGGAAGGATGTTCACTGTTCCATAGGGTGTTACAAAAATTAATCCATATACATGGTTCAGAACAAATCCTAGCTATCATTAAGATTAGCAAATGTGGATTTTTATTATTATGGGTGTACCTCTGTTCTACCCATGTAGGACACAAGAAATAAGAATCAAATCGTGTCATATCATACACTGCTACAAATTCTCAATGCTGAAAGTGACCATGATGTGTATATATAAGGTGTCAATAAAGATCTGAATAAAAAAAAATGAGCAGAGAAGCTGTAGAAGCTTACAATGAGAGAGTGGAAAATGGGGAAGAGAAGGTGTGAAGTGATGTCACCCTTGCCACAGCCAGGTGGACTGTCCTGTGAAGTCACTGCAAAGAGGGTGCTGCGAGGCTTTATTATTTAGAGTCTGGAATCATGTCATGATGGCCAGCTGGAAATTCATTTGCTGTCTTATGTATTTTGAGGAATAAAGTTATAATTCATGAGACAATTTTATCTCAGAAAAAAGAACACCACTGGCAGATTAAACGGTGCTGTGGATTAAATTTCCCCTCTGGCAGTCATGTAGAACTGTAATTGCCCTTAAGATGGTAGGGTTGGGAGATGAGGTTACTGAGCTGATCATTTTGGATAGATTAAGACAGTTATTAGGGATGTGAGGAAGTCATTGCAGGTGTTCAGCCTCATTTTTGCTTCTGCTCTCTCTGCCAGCACCATGCTCTCGGACTTCTCAGCTTCCAAGACAGTGAGCCAATTCACTTTTACTGTTTATAATTCACCCAGCCTATGGCGTTCTGTCATAGCAACATAAAACTGATGAAGACAAGTTTGAAAAGGATTTCCTGGCTTCTTGCTGAAAGAACTCTCTGTTTTTATCAAATAACTATGAAGTCTCAACTATAAAGGGATTTTAAGGGACAATTGTTGGCTACGAAGTTTCAAACATTAAATGTTGATGTAACATTACATCACAAAGTATGCATCTTATTTTTTTCTTCTCTCTAAAACCAATAAAAAGTTCTAGAATTCTAGGAAAGATGAACAAATTATACTCAGAACTGCTAAACTGCAAGATATATTTTCTAAATATTCATAGTAATTCTAGAGAAATGTCAGAGTTTATCTCTACTTTCTAACCACAACACTGATCTTTTTCTTCCTGATAATCCCCAAATATTTAGCAGACATTATCTCATTAAGAAAATAGAATAGGATACTCATATCAAAGATTATTAAAAAAATGGGACAGCAGAGATTTTGAAGGTAGGACTTAAACTATGAGGACCCCTCAGAAAGTAATAATGATAAAAAAATAATTCATTATTATATTGTTTAGTGACTTAGAAAATATTTTCTCATTCATGGTATCATTTAAATTTTAACACAAACCTTCAAGACAAGCAGGACATATAAAAATCTGTAATTAAGAAAGTGCCAGAGAGTTAAAATTGACTACTCAATTTAGAACTCCAAAAAAGAAATCCTAAATGAAAATGATTTTAGATAAAAATTTAAAACTTTTGTCATCTTCAGTTTTTCTTTTTGAAAATTATAAAAATAGGCATCGATCTCAATACTCACTGTAAGAAAATCAATGAAGGCATGAAATATAGTATTTAATCCAAACTTCTGGTTCAGGTATACAATTTCTAACCCAGAAAGAATATTTTCCCTGATCCTATGTAAAGCTCAATGCCTGCAGCATGATTATTTTAAAATCTGTCATTCCGAGATCTCAGAAAACTAGGGTGCTATTAGTATATTTTCTTCTGTTTAACTTGCCTTTTGTTATGATTTAAGAAAAAATACTATATATTATTAATACTATATAGTATTATAGCCCCTCCCTTTTTATGACTTTTTTTTTTTTTTGAGACAGGGTCTCACTTTGTAGTTCAAGATGGCCCTGAGCTCAGCCGTGAACTCACAGCAATCTTCCTGCCTCTGCCTCCCAAGTGCTGGGATTACAGGCATGAGCCACCACGCCCGGCACTGTGGTATGTGGTACTGACTGCTGGTGAGTGTAAGTCTCTACGCCCGGCACTGCTGTATGTGGTTACTGGGGATCAAACCCGGGTCCTTGCACTTGCAAGGCAGGGCCAGAACCAATGAGCTAAAACCCCAGTCCACCTCCCCCCCCCAATATTAATCCCTCCAAAAGGTGCAGTTCTAATAAAAACCTACCAGTAGAATGGAAAGCACAGGGTCATTCTGAGTCACCCTGAGCTCCACATGATTCAGTGAAGCCACCATGACTTCAACTGGACACTCCCCTCCCAGTCTTCTCAGAGCTGTATCTCCCTCGTCTTCCATGAAGGGAAGAAAGAAAAAACATGTACACAAATACTTACTGTCTATTTACCTATCAAATTCTAGTGGGAAGTCAAGTTACCTTTCTGAAATTAAAAAGTGTGGTGTGAGTGTATGGAAACCTCGTCTACAGCCTCAGATCTCTTCTACAACCTGCAACCCCAGCGACTTGAGAGGCTGAGGCGGGAGAATCCCAAATTCAAGGCCAGCCTGGACAACTTAGCAAGACTGTTTCAAAAGTTAAAAGAGCTTTTTTTTTTTTTTTTTAGTTTTTAAAGTACCTTCTAGATATGAATCTTCATACATACATTTTGTTAGAGCAGCTAGCAAAGATTTTCTCCTGTTTGGGAAATGATCTCTTGTTTCTTTTGTCATACGGAAGCTTTCTAATTGAACTTAAACCCCACTTATTCTTGATATGATTTCCTGTGTTGTTGTGGAGTCCCACCCAGGAAGTCTACGCCTGCGCCTACAGCTTCATGGGTTTTGCCTATGTCGTTGTAGTATGGCTTCTGGTTTTATGTCTAGTTTTTTAATCTATTTTTATTTGACTTTAGTATAGGCTGACAGAAAGGCATCCAGTTTAAATATATGCGTAGTGAGGTTTAGAGTTCCAAGCAGCTTTGTTAAAGAAGCTGTCTTTTCTCTAATGTATGTTTTTTTTTTTATGAATGTAGGTGCTTAGTGATAGATGGAATTAGAGACCACTATGTTAAACCAAACTCAGAAAGTTAAATATCATATTTTCTCTTACACAAGAAGCCTAATAAATTAATGAAATAAAGGAGAGGTGACAAGACACTACAAAGTAGATTTCTGAAGACAAAGAAAGGGATCATGGGAGAGAGGAAGAAAGGGAGAGTGAGGAGTGAGATAAATGCGATTGAAAATTAGCAACATGTATTAAGTGCATGCACCAACTTCCCGAAATGAGTACCAAGCAATCTGTATTACTAGAGTGCGCTAAAAAATGAAAGAAAGGAGGAAGGAGGGAAGAAGGACAGAAGGAAAAAAAGGAGGAAGGAGACTAAGGATGTAACTCAATGTGAAGCCTCCGGGCTCAATCCCCAAACGTTGGAGGAAAACTAAAGGAAAGAAAGAAAACCCAGTCTCTTACTGTCTTTCCCAAGCTCCTGAAATTAACAGACATGTGTGTCAAACCCTAGTGACACTCATGAGTCAGAATGGTATGAGAAGCACAATCCCGAGAAGAGAAAAAGTGAGTCACTAAATGTTTATACTTTCTTCCTATATCCACACTGCTAGTCTCCAAAGAGATACAAGAAGAAATCTTTCAAACTTCTATTCCTATGAATTTTAATCTCATCCTTTTGAAATGTCCACACTTTGTATATTCATAATGAGAATAATATATTAGTACAGTAGTGACAGGTGGTAATTCCAAATGCACTTAGTTCAAACAGAAGGAAAGATGGTTTCTTTGTAGAAGAGATTAACTTTGCAGGGAGGAATGTCTTTGCCCTCAAAATGATGTCGTTTTCTTTCCTACTTGCTTTGCTTCTTTAAAAAGCAAACGGAATATGTTGAGTACAAAACATTTTAGAGTACTGCCATAGACAAAAATATCTGAAATGTTTTAATCCGGTGAACCTTCTTCCCAGGCGTATATGGTCATGATGGCCCTCATTTACCAGGAATGCATGATCCTGATTACAAGCTGTAAACTCGGGAACACAGTGTGTTGGAGCTGGTGGTTTAATAGCATCCAGTGAAAGCAAATCATACTGACACAGGGTGCGTCATGCAGCAATCAGAGATGAATTGTGTAAAATGCATACTGCCATCAGTTTGTGGGTGACTGAGATTTTCCTTGTACTTCTTAGTTCTTAAGAAAGCCAGCCTCCAGGGGCTCATGCAGAGTCTGAGCTGAGGTTCACAAGAGGTCTCTTACACCTCATAATTTGAAAGATCTCAAGAGTGGGCACAGGCATACAAAAAGATATTCTGCTTTTACAATAATTTGGTTTTCCCTTAATAAAATAGAACATTCTGATGGAAACTGACAGAAAAGTAGCTCTGGTAATTTTTAAAACACCAACTGAGTACTACGTGAATAGCTACAATGTGTTTATCCAATTATATACTTCATTGCTGTCTGGGCAGGGCTCAAAGAAATGCATATGTCCAAAGCTTTTATTTTTCTGATAGTTATGTTTATATAACGTTTCTTTCCCCCAAAAAACACTTAGATCTTATACTGATTTCCAAAATACCCATAAATTAATCTGAAGGTTTGCATACGTCAACACCTAGAATGTAGAACACAAACTAGTTAGTTGCTATATTCATGAGATAATAAGGCAGGAGATTAGGGAGGAGTAGACTGGCTGGAGGTGTGACCTGCTAATTACAGAGTTCTAGAATACGCGAGGAAATTGTTGCCAAAGCTCTCCACAGGGAGCCAGTCAAGAGTGCTGTCTTCAGTTCTTCTAGTAAGAAATCTCGCAAGTTTTAATGGGACAGCCTAGACTTGGTAGCAGCCAGAGAAGCAGAAGACACAGGCACTGCTGTTTTTTCAGCCCACTCTTGTGCTGTATAGTGTAATATTTTTCACTTGGTCAAAACTCACTCTGCACAGCATACTTCTTCTCCTACCTTTCATAAACATAAAACCTTGCTACATTTTGTGCTTGCTTAGTCCAAATCTTTCCTGAGGATAAGAGATTAGGAACCACCTCCAGAAGGAGGCCCAAGAATTCCAGAACCTGGTAACATATTGTCTATGTTCCGGAAATGTGGCTCCCAAACAATTCAAACCTCAAATTCATTCCCTACAAAGGGACAACATGGTTGGGTGAAATTGGATGACCCATATCTTGATATTCTAAAGCCTTTATTATCTCACCACATGGAGAAATGTGTCTCTTCATCTTTTGTACAGGCAGGAAAAAGTCTTACGATAATTAAAGAAGCTCATTTTCTCTGATTCCTTTCCCCTCTGCATAATCTGGCCCTGTAGGATTTAGCTGGAGGCTAATTCCACCGTATGAGTTCACACTTTGTACAGAAAACATGTCATCTAGATAAACTCTTTCCAGATAAGCCATTATAATATCAATAATTGAATTAAATGAAAACAGATTTAATCTTTATAATCTGATTATGTGTTTAAATGTGTACAGAAATGATAAAATTGTTTGTGCTGCTCTTTCTTTTGTTTTAGTGGAAATTAAAATACATAGAGTCACTCCCTCAAGCTGTCAAATGCCCTTATAATTTTGTACTTACTACCCTTTGCAGTAACTGTTGATTATTCCCATTTTATAGATGATAAAACTGAGTTTCAAAGTTTAACTTGTTCAAAGTCATGGAACAACAGAACTGCAGAGCATATCGATCTTATTGGGTCCTTTTACTCCACATAGAGTTGCTTTTAATGAATTGTTTCTAACAAATTAATAACTAATAAAATTTTAATTAATAAAATTTAATAACATCAGTGAAATACCTAGCAATACTGCAATCAGTCATAAAGTCATACCTGGTGACAATCCTCTACCCTCAGTCTGTGCTTTCCAATGAACCTGTGACTGACTTCTGACCGACACCATACAGCACAGGTGACAGGAGGCCATGCCCACAAATGTGTTTTGTTGCATAACCCTGGAAGGACAGCGTCCCTTGATAGCTTTGAAGGAGTAACCTGCCACTAGGTAAGATGACCACATGCCCAGAGCCTAGCATCTTTGAGAAATGAGAAAGGACCATGGCTGACAGGGATAAAACAGTGACCTCCCACATGGAGCTGCAAAGGAGAAAGCGGAGAATGAATTGGGGCAGAATGAGGGGAGGGCAGAGAATAATCATGCCAAAATGAGCTTCCAGGGGAGTATGTAACTCAGCCACTGCCTTGACTAAGACCTTTGCAGCGAATCTGCCTAGGATAAGTTGAAACTCCTGATCCATAAGACTTGCAGGGTAATAAACTGGTATTGTGTTGTCACTAAATTTATGGTAATTAGCCATGTAGCAAGACAAAATTAATATAAACTACATCTGTCTTCATAATGTTTGAGAGTTTGGCACACAAGATATGAAGTATCACATGGAACAGCCATGCAGAGAAAGAGTTAAACAGTTAAACTGCTGCTTCTGTGACTTCACTTCTGAACCGTGAGAAGTCAGGTGCTTACTGATATTCATCGGTGCCAAGCTATAAGGAACATCTTTTCCACCCCCTCAAGGAAGACTGCTGAGAGATGAGCTTCTGAACGCTTCCCTATATGGTGTGCGAGGGCTCCTGAAGCAGTTGGCAGCAGAATGGCCTTGTGTATTTCCACCTGAATCCAAGAGCTCTGAAGTTTGGTTACAAATCAGTATTCCTTTTACTTCCACAGGGCAAAAGCAGAGTATAATTACAAATGGTCCTCCTCCTCAGCTATCTTCCTCCCCTCCACACCCTCAAGTGCACCATAAATACCTAGGAGGGGAGATTATAAAAACCCACAAGGATTCTTCCCTTCATTATATCAGTACTGCACAGAAAGACCAACAAAAAGTATTAGGGAGTGGTCCACAGCCAGCGTCTATGTGGGAGATACACAGAAACATCTCTCAGCTTTGGTTGGGGTGATAAGACACCTGAATAGTCAACTAGGAGAAACTGAGGCTCTATCTCTCTTTTCAACTGAGAAGCACTATTTTTCTGCCACAATGGTTTTATGCTCTAAGAACATAATATCTTAGTTTGACAAACAAAGGTAAGTTTATAAGAAAAATAGCAATAACAAAGGAATATTCCCCAAAACTACAAATGAATTGTTCTTGTCTCTTTTTTTGTAGATTTATGGGATGGATTGATTCAGCATTTGGAAATACTAGGACTTGCTCTTATTCTCAACAATGAGTTTAATAATGAGTGAAAGGTTAAACTGTGGAATTAGATACAGATTTTTAGCTCCTGTTGTGATCAAGGACCAAACTTGAGTTCCTTGCTGGGAACAAATTCTCTATCTTGGTTTCTTACTAAAACTGTTAATAAATGCTGACACCTGGCTCTATGTTTAGCCTGCAATATGGAGGATTTTTAAAATATCCTCCTAAGTAATATCAGAATGCACAAATAGATTGACCCTCAGCAGACAAGGAAGTTTTTCAGGAACTTCCAATGCAGTATAATTAATTAGATTCCAAATCCTCAATAAACAAACCATTTTCTTTGATGGATGAATGGCATTTGACTATTTTGTTTTCCTTTCCCATAATTCTTTTCCCTGACTGCCAGATAATCTTGATTTTTCTGTAGGATTAATTCCCAGCATCTTCCTCTCCTTTCTGACTCCTGAGAGTAACTCCAGTATTTACTGTCTGAGTAAGAACAAGATACAAAAAGAACTCACTGGTTCATTCATTAGGAAAGTATTTATTAACTATTAGTGTGGTTTGTGTCTTGATGTCCTCCCAAGCCTCATGTAGTCACAGGTGGGGCTTTTACTGAGGTGGGTGAATCTAGAGTGTGCCATGCTAGGATTAAAGGTGTGTGATTACTAAAGCACTACCTGTGAGTGACTGGTTAGGTACCACCCTAATTTTAGTAGTCTGAATAAGATAAAAGGCTCAGAAAGACATTGTCAAATCCCTTACTGGTTTTGCTACTTTATGCATGCCATGTAGTTTCTTCTCTGTGATGCCCCTCTGCAATGTGCCACCCTGCCTTGGAACCAGCTGCTTATGGACTGAAACCTTTATGAACTAGAAGCCAAATAGGCCTTTTTCCTTTTAACCACGAATATCCAGTGTTTCATCTCATCCACAAGAGAAAAGTAATTAACACAAGAATTTGTTCCATTCCTTGTACTGTGCTAAGTACTGGAACACAAAACAACAACAACAACAAAAAGAATTTAATTCTCACCCATAGTAACTGGAGTCTACTGGTAATAGATGAATGTCAGACCACTAGTTCATTTTTTACTCTTTTAAGGGACATGCAGTATAAGTACATGAGAGAAGGTACTAAAGAGTGCTGAAGTTGAGTTGAATGCTAAAGTTGAGTGCTGCTGAGTTGAAAGACGCTTTCCGTGGTAAAAACTGAGATAAACCATAAAACAAATATTACTTTTTCAACTAATAAGTCAAGGAGATAGAAAACTTCTTGCAGTTAAAATGAAGAAAACATATAAAACATGTATTTTTGTTTGTTTTTTAAGACAGGGTCTCCTTTTGTAGTTCAGACTGGCCCTGAACTCACAGCAATCCTCCTGCCTCTGCCTTCTGAGTGCTGGGATTGTGGTATGTGGTTATTGGGAATCAAACCTGGGACCTTGTGCTTGCAGGGCAGATGCCAGAACCACTGAGATAAATCCCTGGCCCAACATATAAAACATGCAAACATGGTCATATGAACAATGAGCTATCTATGTGAGTGTGTGGACATAGAAGACATGTGAACCACGGATGGGGGGTATAATAGAGTTATCATGGTAAACAGTACTCTGAGAACCATCACCACTTGGAGGGGTTCCTTGGGTATTTTGTTCTAGCAATGGTAAGGTGGCTGGTACAGACTCCATTACAAACATCTAGAACAAGTGTAATTTTTCCTATTTATAAATGAGAGAACTAAGGCCCAGAGAATTTATATGCCTTGGAATAAGGCAACAGGCAAATCTTACCTAGCTCTGACCCCAGAGCCTAAAATACCTCCCCCACTCCATAACTTACCTTTAAGAAGATGACATCACAAGACAAGTGCCAAACTGATAAGCATGTAAGTAACTTGCTGTCCAATGAAAACTCTTAGGTTTTTGTCATCGCCAATCTCTTCTGGGGTACTAGTGAACTAGTACTTTGTCTCCAGGGTAGCAGGGCTCACACATCTGTTTTGAGTGTGTTTCAGATGCTTAAACCTTTGAAAACTTCTATGGAATTTTACTGTGCACTCAAAAACTCAGAATCAATTAAAAATGAGTGGGAAGGCTTCTAATGAGGAATGCAGCTCAATTTTGAATGGACAGGCTATCTGTTCTCAGAACTCTCTTCTTCCTTACATCAAGAGCTGTGATCTCCTACCAGGAGAAGACACCACACTTAGTGTTGAGAAACCTCTCCAACCTGCATGGAAGCAGCTAGGTTCATATCTGAGCAACAACTGGGTAACCCAAGGTCAACTTCTGAGGTTGATTTCTGGTAGTAAAAATACTGATTTCAAACTACCTTCACATATTATCAGCTTGTGGTCTTTGTTACATAATTAAGAAATTACTAGCATGCTGGTAACATCAGGAAGTTTTTGTTTTTATATTCAGTATTTATAGCAATTCCTATTTTCCAGATGTTTGTCTCGCCGTCCATTTAAACTAAAAATTAGCCTGACTGCAGAAAGGGAAGTAGAAAAGAATCAAAAAATGCACATTTAACTCGAATGTTTTAAATCTTTCCTACTCAAAAATGATCAAAAGCAAAAACTTTAAAACAGTGCATGTCAACCTGGTGAGTTAATGAGAGATTGGCTTTGAGTTAAAGAGATGGGGAAAAACAAGAGAAGGAGGAATGCGAATAAAAAAATAGAAAAAAGGAAGGGAAGAAGAAAATGAGGGAGAGTTCAAAAACCTCTCTGATTCAGAAGCAAAATAAAAAAGAATATTCAGAGGCTACTTCTTCATAGCCCTATGGGATAAATAACAAAAAACAGACCCTGCCATTAATGAAAATAAGCTGCCAAAGTACAGGACCATGCAGAGAATAACAAAGCATTTAATTATACAGTGACAGTTGCGGTGCTGGGGATTTCCCTGAGATTAATGGAGCGGCTGGGAAGAACCAATGGCCCTGGGGACAGTCCAAATGATCCCAGTCAATGAATAATTCCCAGGAAAAGCGCCTTGTTAACTTTGTCATTAAGCAGAAAATGGAGGAGATCTGGGTACTTGGTTTGTTTTCCTCTTACTAGAAAAAATTTAGCTCAGCAAATAGTTTGGTTTCAATTCAGATTTGTACGGAGATCATTAGACTGTGTCGGTCATCTCTAACTGTTTAAGTCTTAACCCTGGGTAGGATGTTTTCACCTCCCTAAGCTACACTACAAGTTACGGTCATAACAAATTATGTGATGATAACATTTGGGGAGGTGGAGGTGAGAGAATATGCCATAAAAATTGAACTTCAGGAAGTAATAGAATGAGCTCCCCAGTCAACAAATCAGATTAAGGCACAGCAACCAGTACTAAGTCAAAGGTACCTCCTCTCTTACTGGAGAGCAAAGCTTACAGGGGCCCTGAGAATGAGCACAGCTAAGTATTCTGACTACGTACACAGACTGATTGTGGCCACACTGGAAGCCACAGGGCAATTCCTTAGGTCCAAGATCTTAACATTATTGCTTACTTGCTCCCACTCAGTGACCAGTCATGACACTATTAGCTGACACTGGACCATGTAAATTAAGTTCATGCATATTCAGTGCTTCTATTTGACTATTTGGCTATTTTTAATAGTAAAACTTAATCCACCGAGGTGTTTCATTGAGTTACATGAGGTGAATTACATTGATGCGAATCTTTCTGATGACTTTATATAACTAAGACTACATTTTATTCTCCTATAGTTTATCAGGAAATAAATGCTGTAGATTTAAGGATTTAGAGAATTTCTTCTTACTGGAGCAAATAACTCAAACCAGGCTACAGACTTTCAAAAGTTTGATGAGTCCTTATATAGTCAGGACTCCTTTTCTAAACATGAGCAATAACTACCTACATAAATGACATATTTTCCCAATGTCACAAGGCAAAGTTGTGATAAGATTAAGACTTTTGTTCCCTATCCCCACCCTGGCCTGAGTTCCGGTATTTCCATTAGTGTTTCTTTTTCTTATACATCTACCCTTCATGCTTTTTGGTGAACAGATATTTATCTTTCATGCTCCAAGAGAATACTGCAATAGAACAGGCTTTTGATGAAGGGTGAGAAAGCACTCTCTGCCCAGAGATACAAGCTTGAGTAACCACTCTTCCTTGGAGAAGGTCACAGTGTCTCTGCTGATATGTTCTGGAAGCTACACAAACACACAAAGCCTTCTAAACTATGACCACTCTTTGATCATCAGACCTGAAGAGACGCCCCGAGAGAAAGCAGCACAAAGTACACTGCTAAAAATTAGTTCTGACTCCTACCCTGGCCCTATACTTTATCCTCTCTGAACTTCAGCCTAGAAATGGAGAAATATTTTACATAATTAGTGTAAGGATAAAACTTTTTTGAAAACAAATCACATAATGGGTGGAAATAATATGTGTTTATGCCAAAAACATATTAGAACTGTATTTGATATATCATAGTGCACAATGGTATCAGTATTTGCTTTCCCTTCAAAGAGCTTTTGCAGCCAGAATTATAGCCCTAGAGATATTTTACTTGAAAAGAAAACTACTGTCCCTTCCATAATGTCTGCACTCCATTGTCAGTAGTTAAGATAATGTCCCAGACCTCCATATCTTCTCAGAGTAGAGAGAAAGACCCTATCGAGAAACACAAAAAAATCTCATTTTATTGCTTATCTCTATAAACCCAGGAAAGTTTGCTGTGATTAAAGAAAAACTCTGTATTTGCACTTTCCTGCTTGTATTACTGCAACAGCCTCCTAAGTGATATTTCTGTTACCTTTGTGCTTTTAATCTTTCCCATGCAAATACACACCCAAACTATATTTTCAGCATGGAAATTAGCATAAACCTAAGTCAAGTTGTGGTGGTGCCAGCCTTCTGCTAAACATAATCCATGGCTTCTCATCTTGTTCCAGGAAGGGTCTAAGGCTTCACTGCTATCTATAGAACTATGATAGATATGGTTTCACCACTTTTGAACCTCTAACAGTTTTTCTTTCCTTCTCTTCTCTCTTTTCTCCTTGCAGTTATGAAAGCCTGCACTTGCCTTACACCAACCACTACACTTCAAATCTTTTCTTAAATGTAGTCTTCTTACAGAAACATTCTCTGACCACTGTACTCAAAATTGCTACCCTTAACTGTCTGTTTCTATTTCTATCTTTTTTCTATTGTAGCCACCACCATCTGACATCCTGCATGCTGTACCAGTAAATATTAATTTTCTTATTATGTCTCTCCCCATTTAGAAAGAAAATTACATTTGTTAAAACTCTTCTGTTTGTTGCTATATTCTTAGAAACACACACAGTGATAGACACAAAGAGATGGTGACAAAATATTGAATGAATATAACCAGAGGATTAGAAAGAAAGGGCTCCTGGGACAGGAAGTTTCACAATTCTCGCTAAAAGTGAGGGTCAAAATGTGGAGAACTCGGTGAATCTGTTTTTGAAACTTCATAGAAAACAAGAAAACTACAGTCTCTAGATTATCACCTATGTCAACAAGGAGACAAACCAAGAAGTATGATAGTGAGAAGCTTGCATGATTTCTTACACTCTATAACATGCTCAGATGTGCCATTTTCACAAAAGCCAATCCATCTCCTACAAGTAACTGAATGTGTCACTTTGTTAGTAAAATAAGGGGGAGAGTTTGAGGTTACACTATATAAAGTCTAGCCTAGGGAAGGAGGTTAAGGAGAGGTTCAAAGAAACATGAGAATTTAAGTAGAAGATGCTCGTTTATGTAAGTCCTAGGGGCACCATAGATCCACTGGTCCAGAGGTAGGCAGAGGGCAGTATGGGTAACCAACTGGGGTCTACAGCAGGTTCTCTGGTTTAAATCATGGGGAAACATTTGAGATGTTCCAACACCTGAAAGTATTGGTAATGGGTTATATGCATACACATCATAGTCCTAGGTTTGTCCAAAGATGGTGAAGATATTCCTGAAGTCAACCCAATTATGACAGAGCCAGTGGAGGATGTCAGTATTTGAAATATTCAGATTGTCTAAAAATGCAAAAGATAGGTCAAAACAAGAAGGGAGATCTTCTGGCTTAAGACCGATACAAAAGAAAAAAGAATTATAGAAGCATCCAGAGCAGGAATATTTACTTCTTGTTGCTTTCTAACAAAATGTCACAGATACAGTGTCTCAAAAACAGCACACTTTCTTATCTCAAGCTTTCTAGGGATCAAAATTTTTACACAAAGAGTCAGTTATCTGTGGTTCATGAGAGGCTTGACCTTGCAAACTCCATCAGATTCCTGGTGGGACTCCAGTGCTTGAAGTTGCAGGTCTCAGGTTCTGTTTGGGGTGTGGGTAATGCCAAGACCACCCTCTACCTCTTCATTTCCCATAATTCCTTGCCACATAGCCACCTACCCCCAGGGCAGCTTCCTCAAAGGGACAAGGGAGGTCTCTCACTCTGGTGCAGACAGAACCTCTCATAATATAAGTTCATTCTAGAAGCGGCACATCATCATCCTTGTCATTTTCTATTGCTTAAAAGCAAACTATAGATTCTTCCAGGCCTCAAGGAAGAGGATAGGACTCATGAGAGGTGGTGTTAGGGTGTGTCTGTCACGTCCACCTAAGCCTCAGCAGACTTCCCACCATCATGGTCACAGTCACAGCCACCCACGATAACATGGGATTATGTATAGACTAAACTATGGAACTGAACAGATCCTAGATGTGGAATTAACATTCTCAACAGTAAATCTTCCTTTTCCTCATGACCCAGATGCTTTCCTAAGACTTGCAGAATCTGTCCTCTCTTTCTAAAGCTTATGGCTTCTAGGCCATGCTATCTCTTGCTGGATCTACTGCAATAGCCCCTCCACCTTCCTTCTCTCATACAACTTATTCCCCAGGGAGAAACCAGAAACTTTTTCCTAAGATATATATCTGATAACACCTGTCCCAACCCAACGTCTTCACCAGCTACCAGTCCACTGAGGTTCAACCACAACTTCTTAACCCCTAGTCTGTGCTTACGTTTCCTGCCCCTCTCTCCGTCTACCCCCTGATCTCTAAGACCCAGTCAAATTAACTACTTTTTTCAAAAGTTTCATATTTTATCTAGCTTCCATCTCTGCTACCCTGTTTCTTCTGCCTGAAACACATTTCCAACCCTTAGCCTTTCTATCTTCAGTCAACCCCATCTTTGCAGATTCATATTTGTTTTCCACTCTGGAATCTCACTTAGTGGGGGTCACTAAGGGAAGTGCTGCTTCTATGTTTTCTCATAGCTCCCGGTATTTCTCATGCCTTAGTACTCTAGCTTCATCAGGACCTGCCTGACCCCTTAGCTGCTAAACCAATGAGATCAACATACATATTGACCTAGTGGTGCTAAGTGGTGGCTGAATAAACAAATACCAAGTTTTATTGGGAGCAGCTCCCATGATAATGTCCATGCCTTATCATCCTTTGTTTTCTAATGTTGAAAGGTATGCGGTGTTAACAAAACATCACCTATGCTATAACTGACATTTTAAGAAAGTTTTAGATTTGCAAAGAATCTGTTAAAATGGTACTGAGTTCCACATATCTTTTCACCCAGGTTCAAATAATGAACCCAGGTTCACATTTCAAGAATGTCACAAAGGTGGTACTCCCTTCTAGTATAGTTATCAAGCCAAGAAATTAACATTGGTACCATACTATTAACTACTATTAATTAGATTCCACTGGCCTTTCTAATGGTACCTTTTGTTTTGTTTTCACTCGTAGATATAATCCAGGATCCTACACTACATTTAGTTGTTATATTTTCTTGGCCTTTTCCAATCTCTTACATTTCATCAGTGTTTCCTTGTCCTTAATGACCTTGATACTTTTTTTTTTTTGAGACAGGGTCTCATTTTGTAGTTCAGGCTGGCCCTGAGCTCAGCCTTGAACTCACAGCAATCCTCCTGCCTCTGCCTCTCAGGTGCTGGGATTACAGGTGGGAGCCACCACGCCCAACACTGTGGTATGTGGTACTGATTGCTGGCGGGTTTGGGCCTCCATGCCTGGCATTGTTGTATGTGGTTACCAGGGACTGAACCCCTGGTCCTTGTACTTGCAAGGCAGACACCAGAACCACTGGGCTAAATGTCAGGCCCTAGACCTTGATACTTTTAATGAGTACTGCTAAGCTATTTGGGGGAATGCCCCTGAATGTGGCTGTCTGATGATAAACAATGATTAGGCTGAAGTTAGTTATTACTGGGAAGAATGTCACAAAGGCGGTACTCCCTTCTTATTGCTTATATCAGCATGTGTCCATGCCCGAGTCCTAGTGAAGGTAACCTTCAGTATTTCCTCAGAGTGTTTACATGGTGTCTGCTAAGTTTCTTTACTATAAAAGTACTTTTTCCCCTGTGCAATTAATTAATGGCTAATAATTGTGTGGTACTTTGAGACACCTGTGATTATTCTATCTCTGCCCAAATCCTCATCAACTAAAACTGTTCATCACCGACCACCTCCATTATTGCCCCTATGATCTAATATTATCTTCCCCCCATGCATTCTATATTTAGAAATTGAACTCTTTGCTAAGGAAGACTTATTTATCTCTCCTTTATTATGTTATTCAGTTATTTATTTATATCAGCATGAACTCAAGAATATCCATTTATTCGTGCAGATTAAAATCAATGTTGTTGGTGCTCTGTTGTTATTTGTTTGGTTCAGATTGTTCCAAATCTGGCTCTTTCTGCTGGGGAGCTCTCTCCCGTTCGCTGGTGGATATGCCCCTATTCTTCTGCATCCTGTCTTCTCTGTGTGTCTCCTTGCCTTCCTCTCTCTTTCCTTCTCTCTCCCCTCCCCCACTCCCTTCCTCTCTCTTTATCTCCTTTCCTTCACTACTTTCTTACCCACTGATAACACAAGATGTTTCATGCTAATCGCTCACTTTGATGCCCCAGCCCTGGAAGTGACCACTTCTCCAAGGAATCCTAGTTCCTCTTCGTGGAGAGTTTATACCTGCTTCTGAGAACACTGTGACAGTATTCTCGAATCCACCCTCGTGATTCCTATACCCAAGGGTCCTCTCCCATTGTTCAATTGAAAACAAACTTTAAATGATACTCTTAGGAACGTACATGGGTCTACCACATAGTAATGGACACACAGCCATGTACTACAGTACAGTGTTGAACTCAAAGCTGGGATAATTGTGATCACTTGCATTTTGACTCTGAGTCTAGTTTGGATACAAAAGATATTATAAAATAAATCATAAATATAAGTGTAGTCAAGAGAAATCTACCTACAAAGTATGTGTAACTATGTTGTCATGTTCCAGAATTTCAGGTAACAAATGAATGCAGTTTTTGTTAACCTAGGAAAAATGAATGAACCAGTAAAAAGAGGTGTGCTTCTTTTTATTCCTCCTTCTCCACTACTCCCCTCAAAAGAATATGCATGTGAGATTTCACTTTGCCAGCAGGGATAAAAAAAAAAAAAGAATAGCAAGTACCTTTGCAAGAATAATCAAAACAATGAGTCACAAACTCTGCAAGGATTTAAGATTATTTCCCTGTTTTGAGAACCTCGAGGGGGTTATGGTAAATCACAGCTGAGGGGAGGAAAGCAGACAGTGTGCAGCTGGAGGACATCTATGTGTGTATGCCACGGAGCACAGGAGACGGGCCGACTCCAAATAACAAACGGGGCCTTTCTGCCATGCACATTCCAAACCTTGCTGTTAGGGGCCACGACAGAGCCATGTACTTAAGTGTCATCATAAACGATCATTCAGAAGCCACCAGAAACGTGTCTTGGAACATTCTCTTGTTTTCTCCTGTACTCTCCGCTGCTCTGCAGTTCATGATAAATATATTCTCCCTGCAAACACAGGCCTTTAAATATCAGCTTTATTAAACTAAATGTGTAATGTGAAACTGGATGTTTTTTTTAATTCAAAAAGAAATGAAGAGGGAGCAAGACCCCCATAAAGCTCACTGTTCACTGAAGTCTCTATTTGCAATGCTACACTGTTTGTGTGTGTGTGTGTGTGTGTGTGTGTGTGTGTGTGTGTGTGTGTGTGTGTTTTTACCAGCATTCCACTATCTCAGATTCATGTGCTGTATATACAGTCCTGGTCTTGTTTAAAAGCCTGGAGCCCATCTCTTCCAAGAATGCTTAATGCGATGTCCAGCTCACAGCTGCATAGAAAGGAATTCTGTTTGCTTTACTGGTTAAGAGAAATTCTGTTGACAGCAGCAGAAGTGTGTGTTACGTCCATGTTTCTACCCTGTGGTTGCCGTAGAATACTGGGTGGAGTGTACTGACCACGGACAACTTGATGAAATTCACAGAGGAACTCTTACAGGGGGACTGTTGGGTTCTGTAAGTGTGATTTCCACAACCACCTCACCACTCTGTCTGCAAATCCAATTCCCAGCTTGTCAAATGGCACTTGAGAGCTTATAGCATGGATTCACCCCTTGATATCCCTCGGCAATTGACAATTTTGTGTTGCATTTTTAATATTTACTTGTATTATCTTCAACATACAGTTTATGGAAAGTGTTGAACTATATTCAAAAACTTAGAGAACTTGTCAGTTGAAGTTTGCCGACTGGCCTGAGGAAGCCCTTGTGCACATCATGAAAGTCACGGCTAATGAATCAGCCAAGAAGAGCTAACAAGATCCTAGTTGGTCACCTAGAGGTAATGGTAGCATGGAGGAGATTCCCACAGTGCCTACTTGTGTGATGCTTCCGGTAAGTCCTAGTGTGAGCAAGGTACCGAAGTAGAAAGAGAGACAACACGTAGGATAATCCTGCCTTTCCTTTTCTCCTTCATAGAAGC
This sequence comes from Petromus typicus, assembly GCA_004026965.1. NCBI lineage: Eukaryota > Metazoa > Chordata > Mammalia > Rodentia > Petromuridae > Petromus > Petromus typicus. The sequence goes on from PVIR01004746.1 coordinate 64,785, forward strand.
TCAGAGTGCACAGGCTGGTTAGGAAATAGAGACAGAAAGAAGAAAAAAAAAGAGGTCATTGTTCATTTCCTGCCCCCTCGTTCTCTCCCTGCTTAGTAGGTGGCCCTTCCCCAGCTCCGCGAATGACGTATCTCATGATTCTGTAACCTCCTATGGAAAGTTTCCATTTACCTTCTTAATGCCCAGTAAACTTGGCTGCTTCTTTGTTTCTTCTTGATTTCATTAATTACCCAGGCTATTAGCATTTATTTGTTTCAAATTGAACTGAGGTTAAAAAAAAAAATCATTTCAGGAAGGTGGGAGGAAATGAGTATTGGCTACCATGTGCCATAAAACTGTAGTAGACAGACACTGAGAAGTTGCATCACTTACAATAAATACATTGCAAATCTGTTGTCAGCCTCCACAGAGGCCTCACAGCTAGAGTTCTTATCCCACGCGCTTATTCCCAAGTCATGGCTTAAATCAAATGTGCCAGGAATTTGAAGAGCCATTCAGTTGGATAGGTTTGTTTTGTGTAAGTTAACATACTTTGCAAGCTGTGTAGACAAGTACATATGTGGAAAGAACACAGGTGCTCACCCCTAACACTCAGTGTCTACATGTGTGCCCCACTGATGAGGATACCCCCCAAAGCTGTATTTGTGCCCTTAAACACCTGCAGGATATCGGCCCATGACTTCCTTCACCCTTCACATCATTTAAAATCTCAGAGCAAGGGCCGGGGCTGGGGATTTAGCTCAGTGGTTCCAGCATCTGCCTGGCAAACTCAAGGTCCCAAGTTCGGTCCCTGGTACCACAAACCACAATGCCAGATGTGGTGGCTCACACCTGTAATCCTAGCACTCAAGAGGCAGAGATAGGAGGATTGCTGTGAGTTCAAGGCTAGCCTGGGCTACACAGTAAGTTCAGAACCAGCCTGAATTACAACACGAGACCCTGTCTCAATAAAACTAACAAAAAAGAATAAAATCTGAAAGCAAGATTTCATTCCCCCTAAATTTGTACAAGTGAGTAAGATTTCTGCAGCCAACACTTTGTTGACAAAAATATACCCTAAATCTAATGTAAAAGCAGGTCAATAATGTAAGGATTGGACTTATTGGCCAGCTTCATGACACAGAAGGTCTAGCCCTTTTATTTATTAAGAAGGGAAGAAAGAACATGTTATTCAGCCCAGGAAAAGCTTTACTGCCTGAGAAGATGACCCGGGCTTCCTGAGCTGAGATAATTAACACTGTCAGTTTATTACAAGGCTGGCATCAACATGCTAGAAAATGACACCTTGTCTTAATCATTCTTTGCCCCGGAGGAAGTATTTCTCAAATACACGCAAAACCTCCAGCTTGTACTTCACAGCAGTAACGATGCTCATGCTCAAAGCCCTGCTGTGAAAGTCAGTCAGGTCCTCCACTCCTGGGACTGCAGACTTGGCATCAGAAATAGGCAGAGTGAAGTCAAGTATACAGAAGCGCAAGGGGAAAGTGTTTAGTGGTTGGTGAGCATTGAGTTAACAGTGAAAATAAAAGCCCTGGCCCCTCTCTGGCATGAGAAATCACACTGAAAGACCTTTCGAAGTGAGGATTCCAAGTTACTCTAGGCGATTCGCTCAGACTGCTGCGTTATATATAATTATCCTAGTGAGTGAGGGCTATTCTTAAGCAATCATAACACAGCTTATATCTTATAAATACTGTGTAATTCTTCTTAACTGCTGCCACTGAAAAAACAGTCTTCAGTGGGAATGCAAAGAGAGGTAGAAAAGGAGAAGAATAAGACATGGCTGGCATCTCAAGGGACCACAGATGTGGTCAACCAGAGATGGGAGCTTCCATTTCACGTCGAGTTAATAGCTAACACTGAGAAATTAAGGAGGGGAAGTCGCCACTCTAAACTGTTTTCTAGAATGATTCCATTTAACACTTAGAATGACAATCAGAAGTGGCCTCTTATTCTCTAAATATTTATTGAGCACCTACAATACGTCAAACACTAATCTAGGTGGAGATGTCACCTAGATCAACACACACACAGGTGATAACTCATCGCATAGTGCTTCTAGGCAGCTGTGTAGTCAAGATACGAATGCAGTCTGGCCAATGGAGGATAAAATTATTATAATTAGCAAGAATCATAAAATAGCCGCTTTTGAAAACCAGTGAGAAATCTCCTAAATCAAAGACAGTTGGAGAAACAAGTAGAATCATTCTTGTTCTCTGAATGCTATTACTGAAGTGGGGAGGATAAGCTTTGCTCTCATGGGATAAACTGAGGAGGCGAAGAGCTGGTATTAGGACTGGGCACCAAGGGCTTGGCTTTGGGTAGGTATTTTACTGTCTGAGACTCATGTTCCTGGTCTGAAAACTAGGTATTCTAACCCCACCTAGTTCATTGTGCTCTTATTTAATAAGATACTGTAAAGAGAGTAGTCTGTCAAGTACCTGCTGTTTGCTGTTTAGGAACCTCAGAGCCAGATAACAGAATTTGAGAAACTATTTGAAGTCACCTTAGGAATGTGAGCCCTGCATCTTGTACATTTCTGATTTTACAGATGAAGCAGGACAGGACTGTGTTTGACCTATCCACAGTATGAGCGAGCACGTTGGTGGGCATCACAGAGAGAATGAGGATAGGCTAGGCTCGCATTAGCCAGGTGCACTAGGTGCACTGTTTGGCTCAACCTGACTTAGGTGCTGACGGAGTCTCCTTTGCCCTAGATCACTGCGTCTTTCACTCTGTCATTGACTTTGCTTTCTGTAGATCTCGGACCTCAGGATACGTATGGAAACAGGAGCCACAAAAACTAAAGATGTTTAAATGTCTGTCTACAGACAGACTGTCCGATCTGGACACTCTGTATCTAATGGTTTTTTCTTTTTATTTCACAATTTCTGCCTCTTTTTCTTTTTCACTCTGTTTTTCCACTTTTTCTCTTTCACTTATAAATCCTCGTAATTTAACCTACTGTCATTGTGTTCCTCATATGTGCAAAAGCTTAAAGCACAGAGCTCATCTTACTCAAGCCAAGCTTTACTCCAGTGACCGCACAACATCATCACTTCCGTTTGGCAATGAATGAGCTATGTCTTTAGGATGTTGGTCATCCTATCTTTTCAGTGTCCCCCGAATCTGACTGAAACTCTATCCCTGAATTTGCAAAGGCTACTCTGGCTTTTAGGGCCAAAGGACAAATGTGTGCACAACTTGGAGATTTTGCTCTGCAGAGAATCTATTAATTCTCAGCAGTCTCTTCTGTTCTAATTCAGGCATCTACATGAAATCTATGCTATTGGGGGCCACACCCCACTTGCACACATAAGAACCCAAGCCATCTCAAGTGAAATGGCCTACAACACAGCATCCTACAGCTCTATGAGTCTCAGTGTGATGGAGCTCATGAGGGTTTCTTTGGATGTTGTAAGAGAAGATCAGTTTCTCTGCCTGCTTCCACTTCTAGATGCTGTGTACATTTCTTGATTAATCATCCTCTTCTGCGATCTCCAAAATCAGGAACCTAACATTTGTATGGCCTTTTCTTCCTTCTTCACATCTCTGTCAGGCCTCAGCCTCTGACCTCAGTTTGGAAAGGTTCTTCACTTTTAGAGAATCGTGTGCTGAAGTTTGCTCACCTGGATAATCTAGGATCCCTTCTTTGTCTCAGAGTCCCTAACTTCAATCACACCTGCAAAGTCCCCTCTTCCATGAAAGGTAACAGGTGTACAGGTTTGAATTAGAGCATGGACCTCTCGGGGTCACTATCACTATTACAGCTTTTGTTTTCTTCAGGTCTACATGTACCTATTGTGTGCCATTTCATCTCGCGCCGGAAGTGTTGTTTTATTTCTAATATCAGTGCACTTTTATAGGCAGGAATTCCAAGCTTAAAATGGAGTTGACACTTCTGAACTATTTTTTTCAGTATGTTGGCACTCACCTTTAGACTGCAGGTTAAAGTTTTACATCAATTTTGGCCTATTTAACTAGGCATGTTAGAGATAATACATATAATAGTGGAAACAATATTGTAACTTCAAGGTATAAATTTATTAATGCATTTTGGCTGAGAAGCAAACCAGAATGTATAGTCTATAGATGACTAAATAATATAGAGATGCTTGCTAACTGAAAAGTATAGCGTTGCTATGTTTCATAAAGATAGTTTTAAAAATCTTGTTTCAAGATACTTTAAAAAACTCTTGCAATAGCCAGGTTATCTCAGTGATAGTTTGAGGAGTTTATTTTAGACCAATGAAAAGTTATTTTCTACTAAACCTGAAAGAACAGCCCAAATAAACTGCCATGTATGGGAAAGGTTCTGCTTTGCCACTAAAGCCACGTATATCGATTCATTTACAAAGACCACCATGCTCTGAGCTGGAAAGACCAACTGTACAATGGAGAAATGATCAGCAAGAATAAATGACAGAGATCCCTTGCATTTGGGCATCGTAGTTTTAAACAATATTTACTGACCTGAAAGTCTCCAGCAGTAATTCATCATGAATTATTCATAACAGATAAAAGATCTCCTTCTATCTGATGGGATCCAATCCTAGCCAATCTGCTCTCAGGAAATGTTTGAAGTCTTCTGGCATCTGGCCTATGTAGGAGCTGATTCTCCCAGCTCCTTAGTTCACAAGAACATCTTGTATTGCAGTGAAGGGGAAAGAAATAGCACCCTTCTATTATTATGCATAATCAAAAATCTCTGCAACTTAATATTTTAAAAAATCATTATTTAAAATGTTTTACTTGATTAGATTTTTCCTTAATGTTGAGAGGTTAGGATTTTCATGTTTTTTAAAAAGCTTCTGAGCTGTGCTTCTGTGGTTTAAGATATCCTCCCTTTTTTTCCACTAAAGATATTTAACACGCTTCACATTTTTCAAATATTAAAAGTTATGCTTTTCCGTCTCTCTTTACAATTTCTGTCTTCCTTTTGGAATACCTCCTTCACATATTGCTAGGCCTCAGGAGCTGAATAAAATGTTTTAGTATGAGATCACAGGCAGACTTTGGGGTAGAAAATACTATTTTAACAGAGTTGAATAATATATAAAGCTTTATGGTCTCCTAGTGGTTTAATTATAGTTTCCTCAGTTCTGGGTCCTATTTCCTCAGTTCTAGGTCCATTGCTATTCTATAGCAATACTCAGATGAAGAGATGAAATCTTCACAGAGATTCAATCTTAGTTGAGTAGTCCAAACTAAGAAGAGCAGAAAACAAGAGCGGGAGAAAGAGAGATCGCATTTGTCAAGCACCTACCATAAGTGTTCAAAGAGTATGTTCAAAGAGAATTTTAAAGTACATAGAGAAAAGCAGACACTAGAAGCAAACTGCTTGAATTTGAATTTGAACTTGAACTTTTGCAGAATCTTGTCATCTTCTTTGGACACTGGGCAAGTTGCTTATTTCACCCTGTGGATCTCAAATTGTTCCCCTGAAAACAGCTAGTAAGACAAGGGGTGAGCCTTGAATAGTTCAACAAACTCTCTGAGAACCTTCATTTGTTTTGTATATGTATGAAGCAGTGAATCATGGGTTCTCTTTTTTATATTATTTAATATTTCTATAGATAATCAAGGATTTCAAATTTTCTCCATCCTCACCAACACTTGTTGCCTCTTGTGGTCATGTGTTTTTTTGTACAGTCCTAACAGGTGTGAGGAAATGCATCACTTTAGTTTCAACTGATTTTTCTCTGATGATAATTATGTTGAACTCTTCTTGTGTATGTATTAATCCTTATACTTTATCTCTAGAGAAATACCTGAGTCTTTTGCTCATTTGTAAATCAGTCTTTAAAACTTAACTGTAGGAGCTCTTTAATTTAATTTCTCACATAAGTATAAAAAGAAATTTCCATACAGATCAACAGCAAATAAATCAAGAATGGCCAAAGCAATTTTTAGTAAGGAAACAAATCTGGTGGCACTCCTATTTCCTGATTTAAAACTATATTTCAATTTATCATGAACAAAACAATATGTTACTGGCATACAAATAGGCATAGGGACCTAGAATATGTCATGTGAAAAGGTCAGTCTCTTTAAAAAACAAGTGTTAAGAAAGTTGAAATGGAAAAGGATGAGAATGAACCTCCTATATTACACTATGCAGAGAATCAACCCCAGATGATCTAGAGATTTAGATACAGAATCTAAAACTGTCAAACCTCCAGAAGGAAAAAGAGCAAAAGCTTCTAGTTTTCTTTTCCTTTCTAAATTTAGCATTATTGACATACATTACTGTGAAAAAAAATCATCATTTTGAAATGTGATAGGGAACTAGAAAAATCTCTGTCTTGTTTCACCATAAAAATCTCCCTCAACTTTCTGTATTTGCTGCTTCCTTGAATATTTCCAGCTCATCTCTTTCCCTCCCATGCACTCCCATCACACTCATTACCTGAACCACGTGACTCCACGCCTGTCTTGTGTTGATTTAAACAGTGAAACTACACAGACTTCCAGATATAGATTTCTGTTAATAAGTAACATCAGCATCCACATTTTAAAAACTCATGACTAGCTCTAGCCTTTCTTGACCTGGCCGATTGTCCCTTCAAACAGGACTTGAGATCAAACTGAGTTACAAATCAATGATTTTAAAAACTGTAGCTTCATTGCATGCCAAAGTCTGGACATTGTGCTCTTGCCAACGGGCTAGTTTTGAGAATGTACTGCGTCATAGAAGATGTCACCATTGGGGGAAATTAGATGAAGGTAGAACTATTTTTGTAACTCTGTTCAACAATTACCTATAAATATTTCCAGCTAAAAACTATAAAACTCATTCATGCTGCTGAAAACAAACTAAGACTAGTTGGTATTACATTATAACCCATCCACATCCGACAGAACACTACCGTCCCTGAGGCCAAGAACAATTTTATATAGTCCTTTGGACTTTCTCTCCAAACACTAGTATTTTATTGGGCTTACCCTAAGACTTATGAAGGAGAAAGTAAAAAACTTGGGAGCATAATAGGAATTGCATCAATACTTATAAATTGATAAATGGGAGGCATAAAAAATGAGCTAAATTTTTGGACACAAGGATTTACAGGAACTGTACACTTGAATTCACCCCTTTCATAACACTAGTAAAAATAGAGTCGAGATATAAAATATTTAAATGGAAAAATGTTCGAGCATAAGAAAAGATAAGCATTATTCATATTTCCATGTGTGTCTGAGTCTCCTTTGAAACTTCTAGCTCACTATGTGTCGCCAAATGACCAGGAAGCTGGCTCAGCCATGAGGTTCAGTTCTAATTTATGGTGTTCTTAATCCAAAATGAAGTCAATTACTTTTCAGACAAATAAATATTCATAACTTTTTAAACACTTTGTATTTATTTTTATTTTTTGGCTTTACCTCTCACAGTACTGCGCAACAGCATGAACTAAGAGAACTTTTTAAAAGATTTCTAAAAAACAGGAAATGAGTCCTTGAGGCATACTATCTTTCTACCTTAAACAGTGGAAATTTATAAACTTTTCTTAATGCTAATTTTTTCTCTGTTATTGTTGCATAAGTTTTATAAATGCCACTTCTTAAAGAGAAATTTTAAAAGATGTTTTTCTAAATATTGAGGAAAGGAAAATTATTTGACTTCTATTTGTTTCTACAAAAGATATAACTCTATGGAGTACGGCATTAATAAGTTCAAAATTATGAATTCAATTCCTGCATTATGTACTTAGAGTCTCTCAGGAGAAAATTTGGTACAGGTTGAATCTTCTATATCTGAAGTACTTAGCTTTAGAGAGTTTATCAGATTTTGGACATTTTCCATATACTATACAAGTTTAGTACCCTTAATCTTCAAATCTAAAATTGGAAATGTCTTGATCATTATGTCAGTGCTGAAAATGTTTCAAATTTCAGAGAATTTCAGAGTTTGGATTTTCAGACTAGGGATGTGTGTCATGTGTCATAGTCAGACTACGTGTTTAACTTGTAGAGACCCTTGCAGATTAGTCCAGCCCATCCACTGGACTGCTAAACAGCTCAGTGTATCCTCCTCAAATCAAAGTAATTGAGGTGCATACTCTTTTTTTTAATAGTTTGACCTTACTATGATGTGAAGGAAAAGTCCTAGTTTTAAGAGACCACAGAAAAGCCTCATATGTGCTCTGTCCCCTGTCCCAGGGTATTTTGACTCACTTGTCTCCTCTCCCCATAGTTACCTTCACAAGGGAAGAGAGTGTATCTCTTTTATTTACCATCCTATTACCAGTATTCTAACAGTGTTTGAGCAGGCAGGTCATAAAGAGATATAGGTCAGAATGCATTAGATATGTAGAGATCCAGAGATATATTCAAACCTGAAATTTTTCCCTCAGATGAAAATTGCATACTTAGCCAATAGCCTGACAAGTGTCAAAGCATGATTCCCTAGGCTAAGGTCAGCATCACTGTGACATCCTGAGAAATACAAAAATTCTCTGGCTTTATGACATACCTGTTGAATCAGCACTCCTATGGGCAGTGTCCCGAAACGTGCTTTAGCAAATGCTCTAGGTGACTGAGAGGCTTACTAAAGTTTCTTATCGGTTGTTATAACCCAATGAAGACAACTTTTGCCTATTCAAAGACAGCTCTGAGCTCTTTTTGTAGCGGCAATTGCAAATCACATAAACTTAGTCTATTTTACTGCAGAAATGTGCATACGTCTTTCAGCAAGTCTTTGGGAAATGTATTTTTGTATGGAAAAGATTTATAGGCCAATAATGTTTAATCACTCTTCGAGCTTTACATAGCAATGTAACCTCAAGTCCCAAGAAAAGCGCGTGAGACAGAAACAGACAGAAAAAACAGCAAATAACGAATTATCATTGTAACAACTCCTCCCACTTTGCTCCACTTGTGGTATATCTGCTAAACAGAAGTTCTTTAATGTAGTTGAGAATAATGAGACATTGTGTTATTAGTAAAAACCCCATTTTGTTTGTCTTGTTTTCTTTGCTTTTTTCTTACCCATCCACAAACTAGCATAATGTCACTAGGACTCTTCATCATTTCAATGAGCTAAGTGGTATCAAGGTAGGAAAGTTCTCCTTCAGTAGCATCAAAAGCCTACAGTGTTCCAAAATGAAAAGACTTTCAAATGACACCAAGTAGAGAGGGTTGGTACAGGTGCAGATTCTGGGCAGGTGATAAGAACAGATTAAATCTAATAAAACAACATTAAAAAGGATAGCAATAAGCTTCTCAAACTGTGTTAAACATTCACACATTACTCAGGTACAAGTCCGGGAATAGTTACCTGAGCAACAGCATCCATTAAAAAAGCAAACACTTGTTAAATCTAAATAGCAAACCCGATTTTCATTGCAGTGAACTCCCCATGAGCTAAGGCCATGTCCCCTGACACCACGCAAGCAGCAGTGACCTTAGGGTGCCTCAGCAGAAGAAAGTACCTAGAAGCCAACTCACAGGCCATGCTCTGATCTGTTCTGGGAAAACCACATCTAAGACGAACATCGAATGCCAGGGACAGCACTTCACAGAGTGGATGAGTGGAGTGGCCCAGTGAAAGTGATGGCAGAATTGGAAACCATTATCTCCCTGGTGTAAGCGAAGTCACTCTCTCTCCCTGGACTAGAGAGCAAAAGACTCAGACATGAGTATATGTATGATAGTAATTTTTAGTAGGAAGTGCTGTCATAGGGAAGAGGAGGTATCATGTTCTATACGTTAAATGCTCTGATCTATAACATCCATGTATTCAATCAAACACTAATGTAGGGGTTAACATGAAGATGTAGTTAACATTTAAAATAAGAAGAACTTAAGTAAAGGAGATTATACTTGACAAGGTAGGTAGACCTTAGCCAATTAGTAGAAAGCTTTACATGAAAGTCAGTCCTGACTGGAAACACACCTGCCATTCCCGGGGGCTTTGTCATGGTTTGGTTGTTCCCTGATTAATGGAAATTTCTTATAAAGCAAAACATCAGGTTTTACAAGGCTCATATTGTGATATTCTAATGATCATATCTTTTCCTGATGGAAAGTCTTCCAGAGGACGTGGAAAATAACTGAAAGATACAAAATGAAAATATTTAGTAGTAAAGTTCCAACAGCTTTGCAGAGTTCAAAAAAAAAAAAAAACTAAAATTCTTGTCTTGGTTCTAGCACTAATAAACTGAGTCCCCTACCAAACAATTTCTCTAATATATTTCTCACATATCTGTCTATATAGTTTGCATATCTGTTTATTCATGATAAAATAGCCTATTGCAGACTGGTTGGCTTTTACACTATAGCACTCTTATTTTTAATGGAATGGAAGAAATTAAGGCTGTTTTTCTGATACCACATCAATTTTCAGAGGCAGCTGTAGCAACAGAGATGCATTTACACTGGAATTTTGGCTTCAAGGCTGATACCACCTTGAATATTTGGCTGATTTCCCCAAACCCATAAGTTGGAGAAATACCAGGAATAAAAAAAGGGGAATTACAGGGATGATTTAAAATTGTCTTCGCTCCCTTAAAGTTAGTCTTTGTTGCCAAGAAAAATGTCAAGATCCAAAAGGACCCAATCAATGCTGTTATTTCACTACAGAAAGAATATTCCAATGAATATGTTAGCTATTAATTAAGAATAAAGGAAGATTGAATGTTGATGATAGATAAGAAAGAAAGGACAGATATCTCCTCTTGGCTTCGACAAAGTTTTTCATTGTGTTACATTTTCTTCTCTAGTATTGTTTCTCCATAACTATACATTTTCTTCCTCTTTTTGTTCTTGCTTGCCCATCCCTCCTCTCTTTTCAATGTAAATTTTTAAAAAGCCCTTTTCCTTTTATATTCAAGTGAGGGTGACAAGCAGTCCTTCAGTGACAAACCTTACCTAGAACTGGTCACTGACAGCCTACAAGGCGTTTACTCACGAATAAGCAATTGACTTTCATTTCTTTTTCTTTTTTTTTTTTTCTCTTTTCTTTACATTTCTCTTCTTTTTCTACTCACAATTCTCTGCCTTCTTTCCTGGGTCTGCTACAAAGGTCAACAATGTCTGATAAATTACATAGAGATCTGGCTTTTATACCTATTCATGTGCATAAATCCACAATTGAAAATGCCTTTTATTGCCTTTAGAGTGGGCAGAACAAATACCACTGGATTCATTTAAGCCATTTGCTATTTTAACCGTGCAGGTTGGAAGGAGATATAACTGCTGGAAAACCATAGGTAGCCATGTTTTATAGTGACAGAATGGTTATGTCTTCTAGTCCAACCCAGTGTTTCAAGCACTACACTCTCACACTTTGGCCCAATCCTTTAGAACACAGTTGCTCTGCTAACCACCAACCACACAAAGAATCAAATGAGCCTCCACTCTGGTAATCCTTCAGTATTAAAAACTAACTGGTAACAGCTTCGCGCGCGGGCACACACACACACACACGAGGCAGAGTTCTCAGGAGCCATTCAAATTCTGCAGCCTGGAAACTTGAGCTGTCCGTCTTCTTACTTGAATGTGCTCAGGAAATTTCCACTGCGATTATATAACTCTAGGTCTGCTCTCCCGTTGTCATTACCGCACCACGGCCACACCATGAAAAATCTCACACAAGATGTGCGACCACAAACGAAAGAGCGCCTTTTTCAAATGTGGTACTCTACGTATACACAACAGAATACCACTCAGGGTTTTTGTTTGTTTGTTTGTTTGTTTGTTTGTTTTTTCAGAAAGCAGCAAATACTGCCCGTTGCAAGTACACAGACAAATCTCGAGGCTATCATGCTAAGGGAGCTAAAGCAGGCACTCGGGGTCCAATATCACAGGATCTCACTTCTGGGTGGAGCCTAAAGAACCAAACTCGCACAAGAAAGGAGTAAAATGGACTGACCAGAGACGGGAGAAGAGGACATTAAAGAAATGAAATCCTTGGTCACAGGGCACCAAGTGTGT
>PVIR01004747.1:0-76441 GCA_004026965.1 Petromus typicus
CATAGACAGAATTTTTGATGACAGTTATTTTCAGTAACTCTTGGATCACACATAATTGAAGATCACATTGGAGTTGTGAAGGCACAAAGGCAGTCCCTTAGAGTCAGCACCGGGTACTTTGCAACTATGCACATCTTAGTAAATCCACCACAGCTTGATTTCTCTGTGGACCTGAAGGTTTAGCTTTCAGTTAGAATTTCTCCTCTACAATTTCCCCTTATTATTTTAATGACTAGTATGTATTTGAGAAAAGCTGCAAAAGCTCTCTGAATATTGATTTGCTTAGCTGTGAAATAAGAAACTCCAACAAGATACTATGCACAGACTTAGATTTTACACCAGTATAGCTTGTAACACTTGCCTATGATAAGGCAAATGAACTGATGCTTTTGTTTGGAATGACTGAATTATAATTTAATTCAAAACCAACATTAAAAAACTAACAGGATCTTTTAGATAATTTTCCTAGAACTGACTTTTTAAAAACAAAATTTTAGGTTACATATATAGTATGTTTGCCACTAAAATGTGACTAGTGTGCATAAGCAACTGAGTTTTTAATAAGTAATTTAAATTAAGTTGAAACAGTCATGTGGATAGCTACTGTGTCAGATAGGACAGATACTGTAAGCAATTCTGTATAATAGTGTAAGCAATTATGAAGTAATAGAACATCTAGTATTTTCTCAACTGTAGCTTCAAACACAAAAACAGAGGCCTGGGGTCTTCAGTCCAGCCAATTAAACTTGCCATAGTTGTTTAAATCTCCATGTGCCATGGACTGTGGCAACTGTTCCAGGCAGCTGGACACTTAAGACACAGTTCATGAAGTTAAGGCCACATACTGCCTACTAGGAATGACACTTATGCATGTTAAGGATTTCATGACAGCAATATGTGGCTTGATACAGGTAAGCACAGGGTGCTACTGAAATTCAGACAGTAATTTATGCCTGACTGAAGGAAATACTTTCCCAAGGAAACATCACTTGAACTGAGTCTAAGAAAAAACAGAACACAATAATCAGAAAAATGTTAAACAATAAACACATCGAGTTTTGAGATGAAACACATTGAGATTGCTTTTCAAAGGAATAACAGTGTTCACAAGTATACAAAAAGTGTGTATGTGTGGGGGGTCCTATCTTCCTGAAAAGAAAACTCAAAACTTGATTGGTAAATGCATGAAGGAACGCTATAACTACTGCTAGTATATACTGACCCTTGAGTTTATTATTTTTTGCTCTCTAGAGGCTATCTTCCCAGTGCATCATGCAAAGTTAAAAAAGTAGAAATGAAGGTCTCTATAAAGCCACTGTGGAGGTTTAGCTGTACCCTTAGTGCTACTGAACTAGTCCTCAGAAGGACTCAACCAAGTGACATCTTTATGTCAAAGCATCTCAAACTTGCCTCTACATTAGAATCATCTGGGGGCTTACATACCAACAAATGTATAAAATAGTAACAAGAAAGTCTCAGTTGCTGATGCTATTTCTAACAGTGAAATTAAATCAAAATCTTGGTGGGGCATCAAACTTTATTTAAAGCTCCACATGCAATTCCAATGTGCAGCCAACTCTGAGAGACACTAATGGAGGTGAAAATTTAAAATGCTACATATCAGGTAAATTAAAGATTTAAATGTATTCTGCCTTGAGCAAAATAATCACAACCAGAAATACTATAAAAAATACTTTTGTAATTGTTGATGCTCCTGGACTCCAACAAAAGGCATTTTAAAATAATATTCCACAGCTTAGGGTGCAAGAAATCCATATGGCTAAATGGAGGTCCCCCAATGTTAAACTAAAATCAGACAAATTAAAAACCTGAATCAAAATATCCTCATAACCAACAGTTAGCACTAATGAGAATGAGATGGGCAAGATTTCAAGAACATTTAATGACAATCTGAAGAGACATAGATTTTATCTTTAATGTGATTAAAAATATGAAAAGACAGAACTGGAAGTACAGCCAATCATCATTGGGTGCTTCTTTTGTGTTAGACAGTGCCAGGTGGGTTCTATGGACTTGGTGGGGCTGGTAGTTTGATAAATGAAAACAAACAATCAAATATTATACTAGAAGGTACACATGCAGAAATCTATTTTTAGAGACTGAATGTGCAATGATATGTAGAAAACAATACACACAAGAGAAGAATAGTTACAATTTTGACTTAATCAGGGTTTCTGAGGAAATAAAGTACTTAAAATGTGTGTGTGTGTGTGTGTGTGTGTGTGTGTGTGTGTGTGTGTGTTTTACCAATCTTGAAGTGTTTTCTCTGAATTTGGTAAATAGGATATGATAATTTTGTGTATCAACCTAGCAGGGTGATGATACCAAGACAGTTGGTCATATACTATTCCAGATGTGGTGAAGAAGGAATGTGTTAACTGAGATGAACAGTTAAGACAGCCGCCTAAGATGAAAGCATATTAGCCTCTGTAAGGTGAGTAGGATGGATTCAGTCGGTGGAATGTCATTAGAGGAAAATAAAACTGAGGTCCACTAAGGAAGGGGAGATTCTGCCTCTAGACTCCCTTAAAACTCCAGCCGTAACCTTACCACTTCCTTTAGTCTTCAGGCTGGCAGTCTGCCCTTGGAATTTTAGTTCTGCCAGCCTCTGCAGTGTTGCAAGCCAAGTCCTTAAAATAAACGTTTTTCTCCAGATAGATATGGCACATTGCATATTGGCCGCACTTCTGCGCTGTTCCCTCTGTCTGAAGAAATTTCCACTTGGCTATATTGTCTCATCTTTGAAAGTAAAGCATATCTCCTCCCCTCAAATTTGGCTTGATCTTATGAGTTGATTTGTCTAATGGTCTCTTAACAGACACAACACAATTTGAGGCTGAAAATGTTCATGTTTGGCAGGGCCTGTCCTGTGCCCCCACTGTTTCCATGGGGAAGCTGTGTGGCTACCAGGCCAGGGGAGAGTGGGAGAGCTGAGGGACAGAGCTGATGAGGGACACTCCGGCTACTGTGAAAGTAGCTGAAGGAAATAACAGCTGAAGAAAAATGATGAAAAATCACCTAGAGCCTTCTATTGCTCAGATTTCTTGTTGCTGGGACAGAGCACATGACACTGGCAACTTAAAAGAGAAGACTCAGGTTTCAGTGGTTTCAGCTCAAGACTGGCTGTTTTCCAGTAGGGTGACTGTGGCAGGGGTTTGGTGGAGCAAACTTGTTCATTTGGTGGAGGTCAGGATAAAGACAGTACAGGAAACAGCATCAGGTCTTCACAAACTCTAAGCTGGCTCACTGCTAGTGAGTCGCTTCCATATGTGCCCAGCTCAGAAAACCACATCCAGTTGTGAATGACCGTGACTGATGAGTATAGTGACTCCCCATGTTCCAGTAACTTCTTTAAGAGTCTTCTAATCTAGAAAAGTTGACCATAGAAATGAACTGCACAGGCCTGAAACATGTGACCCACTGAAGTACTGACACCGTCTCGGTTAATGGCTGGACTCCATTTATCTAGAGAGTGATAAAATCTTCAACCTTTCTTTCAAAGAAATTACATATAAGATAAAAGAAAAGTATGGAGTATCATCAGCTTACAAATGAGGTTTGTTTTTATGTTTTCATATGATAAATTTGAAGAAATATTTTTCAAGAAAAAATTATATATAGTTGGTAAAGCATTTCCTGTGTAGTTATGTTGGCATAAAAAATTGTTTAAAACATTTAATAAAATGAAGTTGAATTTTTGTCTTGTAAATCATTTAATTTTAGAAATTCAGAAAATGAGACTTATGGGAGGAGATACTGTCTTCCAGGGTCACGTTTCTTTTCCATCGCATCCTGTTGCCAGCTGCTTCTGTACGTGGCACCATTTCCTTTTCTCCCAGAAACCTAAGGCTCATACATCTTCCTAATTTCCTTTCTTTTATTGTTTCAAAACATTGACTTGACTTAGGACCTTGAAGCTAGATTGAATTTTCTTAACTGTGAGTAAAATCAGTCATTAGCTTTGCAGACATTTTTTTTTTCTTTTTTGTAGTACCAGGGATCAAACTCATGACCTTGTGCTTGTGAGGCAAGCACCAGAATCACTGAGCTAAATTCCCAGCCGTGCATACACTTCTGATGTCTACATCTTCTTCAGGGTGATTCTCTACTTTCGAAGAAATTGAATGAAATAAGTTATTGTGTAATGCTTATGATAAATTCATATTTAATTTAATTAAACTTAAAATATATCATCAAATAATATTGTCAAATAATATTTAAAACTATAGTATTTTTTCTACACAGTAGTCCAGGTAGGAAAATGAATGTAACTATGAATAAAGATATGGTTTGTTATACCAAAGAAAAAAACCAACTAGAAAATTTAACTTTTGGGCCAACTTTACATAAGTTACTTTATTTTTTTAATCTTAAAAGTTTCTTGATATTCCATTTGTATCCTCCTATTTGCAGAATTCTGTATTAATACAGTATATTCTCAAACATCAACTTTTCTATTCACTGGTTTTATTTTCACAGGTACATCATTTTTTTTCCCCCAAAGTCTAGTTTCCTCATTTCATGATAGTAAAAACATAATAGTAATTCTTTTTAAAAATAAATTGTTTACTGACACATTTTAGAAGTACACTGTGATCACATTCCTTATTGACAATTTGTACATGTACATGATATATCTTGATTCTTACTTTTTGTCATTGTCCCCCTTTCAAACTCTCACTTCCTGTATATGCATAAACTTTGTCTTTTTTCTTCTTACCATCAAATTTTTTTCTTCCCCATCTTCACTCTCCCTGCCCCCACCTAGTTACTGTTTCCCTTTGAACATTTTGATAACAACATAAATTAATGAAAAACATCAGACCTGGAGCCTGATGTGTGCTCCCATGTTAGCTTTTAACAGGTATGAATATAATTTCACCCTATTATAATCATCTAACTCTACAAA
Organism: Petromus typicus; assembly: GCA_004026965.1. Classification (NCBI taxonomy): domain Eukaryota; kingdom Metazoa; phylum Chordata; class Mammalia; order Rodentia; family Petromuridae; genus Petromus; species Petromus typicus. The sequence continues at coordinate 4,931 of PVIR01004747.1, forward strand.
GCTCATAGCAATAAGAAATGTTCATTGTTTCTGTATAAAACCAAGCATATAAAAGTACAAGGCAATGTATATAACAAAATAAATAAATATTGATTTAACAAATATGTTCTACGTCATGTGAATGCTATAGTAAGGATTTATCTCTTGTCAGTGCTAGTTGAATAGCATTATATATTCTTTGCATTTCCTGGCTCAGGATATTTTATATCAAGGGTTCAATTAATGTTAAAGAGTTGAACTTTCACTTTTCTTGGAACCCTATTCTAACTGCTGCCTGCATTGATTATACACTGTATTCCTTATGAGAAGCAAAACTGCTGCCTTTCTCAGGCAGAAGTGGTGGATTCTAACACCATCTGACTCTAATTTCTCTGTAATAACTCATTGTAGCTACTAATGCTTATCTGAGAACAACCACAAAAAGATGAAGGGTATGAAGTTTCGAGAGTAGACGGAACAAAATCTTCCCTACCTGTAATGTCCACTTAATCGTTTTTGCACGGATTTATCCTTCTATCATTTTCAAGAATTTAGAGGATTTTTTCTGCTCCTGGGACTTGTCACATTGATATATTAAGGAAAGTTACATTCAACAATGAAAAAGGAAAATGAACAAAGAATTCCTATACTAACAATAGATCCGTGGTTCTTAAAGTTTCTCCATGACCTGAGTTCCTGTGAGTTTTTTTTTTTTTAACCCACCCACCTTTTGTGCATGATTTCAGTAAAAATGTCATATTATTCTTTGACAACAGGTTGAGAAGAAATAAAAAGTACTTGTTTTTCCCTTAAGTGTGTTTGAATAAATCTTGTCCTAAATATTTTTCTAAGAATAAAGGAAACGTATTTATTTCTATGCATATTTTAAGAATATATATTACATCAAGAAGACAGGGCACAATACTGGTTATTTCCTTATAGAGTGGTTCAGTACCATAGATTCACATGCATAATATTTTTCTTTCTTTTTTTTTTTTTTTTTTTTTTTTTTTTTTGCCTATCTTAAGAATTTTCTCAGTTAAAAAGAGATGTTAGTGAACGTTTTTGATGTGCTAGCAATGAAAAGAACTCAAGGACAAAAGATACCTTGTTAGGTGACACTGTAACATTGTTTCACTCTAACACTTAATGCCATTGGCCAGAATTCTGGAATTTACAGTAGAATCAGGTGATGAACCATTGAGGAAGTCTTTGCTCCATATTAAAATTAATAACATTTTGAAATATGAACAAAAATAGGATAAGCAAAAAGTGTAGTCCGATCATTCTCTCAACAGATTTAAGAGAATCTTCAAAGGGAAAGGATTCATTAGCATGAAAAAGACAGAGGGATTAGCAGGAGCAATGTCATGAAAGACAATAAGCTTAAGAGAAATGAGGACACAGGCATGAGTTTAGGTTGTAGTACAAGGATACTCTGTGGTATGTAAAAGAAAGTCCCTAATTCAAGATGAAAAATAGACATGACATTTATACATGATTAACTTAAGTTACTGAATTTGAGCAATTATTATAAATATTGAAGGTTGTGTCAACGTATGGTGCTAAGTAAATGTACACAAAGCATAAAAATGGGTCATACTCTTTGCTCTGTTTTGCAATTTTGTTGACATATTTTGATCAGATGAGCCTATTTTGAGCCTATTTTATTTTAGAGAATGTTTCATATAATTATCTGATTATTATTATTAAAATTTAAGATTATAGCTTTATTTAAATTTTCTGTAGTTATTCTAAAACTAAGTTCTTGTTAGGGATTGTGCATATAGTTGGGGCTTTTTGAAGGCAGCTAGATCTAGGATGTGTGATACTGGGATTAAGAGTGTATGGTACTGGAATAGTGTAATAGTTGGTTTAGCATAGTTCTGGCTCTGATTGAATGGATTTACTGAAGGCAGAAGTCCCAGCCTGGATCTCAGCCTTGTGCTTGTCATGGCTCCCAGGACACTAGGACTCACTGAAAGAGTCCTAGTAATGTCCCTTCTCCCTGTTCCTTACAAATATTTCTTGTATGAAGCCTTTACTTTTAAAGGAGTTTTAGTTTCACTTTAAAATTGAAGAGTCAAATACAGAGATTGATGAATGGATATTCACATATCTTTACTACTGAAAGTCCATGATTTATACAAATGCTCACTTTTGATATTATTCATCTAATGCACTTGGACTAATGTATAATATCACATACCTATTCTTATTACTGAATAAGGTGGAATATTTCTGATGTTGAAAACATTTTCTGTGTTACTTATTCCTTCCCCAACCTGCTGACATCCACTGATCTTTTCACTGTCTTCTTAACTTTTTTCTATTTCTCAAATGTCATATATTGAGTCCTGTAGTATATAGAAGCTTCACATTATCTTAGGCTTCCTACTCATCCTCACATTTTTTGATTATTTATATTTCATTTTAGCACTGAGTAATATTTTACTTTCCAGGTATAACACTTTATCTATTTATAAGCTGTAGGATATCTTGGCTGCTTCCAAGCACTGACAATTATTAATATAAACTATAAACTTATTCCTTTCTGATATATAGGAAAACAGTTCATTTGGTTAATTATTATCATACTGCCCTGTTATATTTACATATTTACTTATTATTTGAACAAACACCACAGCTCACCCACACATTCTATGATACCTATGGGCACAACATCATTTGAAGAGTCAACAGAAATTGGTAGAAGAGAGTATCCATGCTGTTAAATTAAAAATATTTTCATGCACAGAGACTGATGAAGTTATACTTCTGTAAAGTTGCTTTTGCTACTAAAAACTAATTTTTCTTCTCCAAACCTTCATTTCTTCACCAATAAAAATATTTCCTTCTTGCAAAACTGTTACGTAAGGCAATATAATGTTTAGTATCACCAAAATATATAATCTTGCATTGAAAATTACACGTATATGTGTATAAACATTTGTGCATATATAATTGTGCTCATATATAGGTAAAATTAAATACTGTGGCAATATCTGTATTGTATTTAAACCTTTGTTCACCTAAGACTATCTGGGGTAGACTTTTGTAAGACATTGTTTAGTGCTAAAAGAAGTAGAGGTCGTTTATGAAAAAGTGGGAAAGGACAGAGAGGACAAAACTTCCATAAAGGTTGAGAGACAGTCACAGAGAGGACATTGGCAGTGCTCTAATCACAACAGCAAACACCATGCTTCATTCTTCAAAACAAGTAAGTTAACACTTTCAGACACTTTCATGCTGAGATGGGCTGGATTTTCAGTAGTTATCATACACAAACCTTGTTGCTAAAGCAATTTAGAAATGAAAAGAAAAAGAAACACAATACACAAACCCTAGGGAAGTTGCTACTTAAGTAGAAAAAGAGCTAAGGCAGTCCCCAAGTCTGGAGAGCTAATGAGCACTCTAAGGAGTGGATTTCCACAGGGGAGTTTGCCAGATCAATTCACTAACTGTGCATCATTGTGAAATTTTTCAGCAGAATAGAAGTAATTATATGTTTCTTATTTTTAAGACCCACCACTGGGGTATAACAATGCACCTGAGACCTGTGTAATGTTCTGTTATTGATGGGAAAGTACTATATTAGTGAGCAAGACAGAGGAAAACAATTTACAGATGAGCAGGACAACTTGAAAAATGAACACTAAACCTGCACTGAAGAGAAGGCCCAGTTAGAGACTGCACAAGCATTACAAGCACAGTCAGCCACTCTCCACATCCACTTCCATCCCTGACTGTGTCAAATGATGAGCACTTCCAGCACATTAGTGTCATCAGTGGCATTAATAGGGTGATATGCAAAATGGTTTGGGGAGGAGTTTAAATTATTTATTGCCAAGTATGTACTGCTTATGAATGCAAGACTTACTTTAGAATAAAGTAAATTTACCATTACTTCCTTTGATTGCAGTACTCTAACCTTTAAGAGTGAAGCAAAAATAAGATTTCAGCTGGTCAGAAATTGAGCACAGCTTTAGACACCATCATCAGAAGTAAAAAACATCATAGGACAATTGTAATGTCTGCCATGACGTTGTTATGCATCTCATTAGGCAGAATTTTTCCCTTCTCCTTGAGATGCTCCCATTCCAAAATTTTGCCTTAGACTCTACAGCTATTTTTAATAATACATATCCTACTTCCCAAATTTTAATCATTATCTTCACCAAATTTATATAAGGGACCACCTCTCTTAGCCAAAAATGACTTTAGGAGTGTCTTTATTATTAAAGGTTTATGTCACTTAATCTTGATTGTCATATTGAATGGATTAACAGACTACTAAGGAAATGATTTGATTGAGACTAAGCCCATCAATGGGTTAACCTACTGGTGAATTTCCTAATGACTGGCCCATTAGCAGATGAAGCCTATACAGGAAGTAGGCCACAAGGCCTTGACTTCCAGGACTGTTTCTGCTCACTGGCCCTTCCCTGTTTGCTTTACAGCATCACTCTAAGTTGTGTAGCTTCCCTCCAATATGCCTTCCACCATAACATTTCTGCCTTGGCACCTCTGAGCATGGGCTATATTAAATGAAAATTAGTTTTTTGAATTTATTAAAAACCCAGAATCAATGAAATCATTATTTTCAAATAAATTTATATTATGACTTGTTTGGATTTTCCCCCTATCATTACAGTTTAATCTTTTTCAAACTTATTCTTGAGGAAATATTTTCTTACATGGTAAGGTATTTAAAGTGTGTTCAATATTTTTTTGATCTGTGAGTGGTAGTTTCTGTTCCTGGATAACATAGGGGCGGGGGGTTCAAACAACAGACACGAATTGACTGGTGGATGTTGAAAGCCGACCTTGGTCATTGATGGGCCACTCACTCACTGTTGTGTTTCAAATATGAAAGCAATGAGTTTCAGCTCCTGTTGAGAAGAAAACACATTCTATCTTGCAGAATTTGGCAGAATCTCTCACTAACCTTGATCATTTTCAGATAGGTCTTTTTTCCCACTAGTTCTTCCTACAAAATGATTAGTAACCAACACAAAATATATCATAAACTAACATCTGTTATCTAACTGATAACAACATTAGGAGTGTAGTATTTAATTTTGTGATAAATGATCAGCAATGTAAATTTTTCATAGTAAATAGAAATTTATATGTCTCCAAATGAACACTTAGAAAAACTAGGTATTTATGCATTTTTCATTCATTACACAAATATGAGTGATAAAGTAGTGGAGTAGAACATTTAAGTTTGTTCTTCGAATCCTACATTTGATAATTACTGGAGTATGAGGCTATTAGTATGTGGGTTTCCTTCTCTAATGGTAAATCTTTTATGATGTGGTCATGAAGGTTGAAAGTACATAATTCATTTAAAGGGTTTTCTTGGATGATATAATAAATATGATATTATACAATTTATATTTTATATAATTCCATTGTATATATAACTATAGTTAATAAAGTTTTACAATTTATTAGGTAGTGGTATAAGTCAGATTTAAAAATTCTCATAACACACTATTATAATTACACAGTTTTTATACTTCACTGATAGCTGCAGATGTTGAGCTACTGACTCCAATTCACTTCACTTAGTGATGAACATTTTTTGAACTTAAATTTTCTGACTATAGCTCTGTAGTCCTCAAGGACTCTCTTATAATTCTATGACCAAATATTTTGGTCTTTTTAACAACACTTGTTTTATCTTCCTTGCTTTAATGAATAATACACCAGCAGATTTTCTTTTATTTGCTAATAACTCATAAGTTACTTTTCCACCCGTGCTTCTTCCATGTTGTTGTCTGTGGTGAGCCACAGCAAACTGTATATGAAACAAAATAAATAACACAAATAAGCAATAAGTTCATCAAAATTTTCTAATAGAGTTGTTCAGAGAAAATTTGTAAGAACAACAATCATATTGTTTTCTTATTTTTTATTACTTTCTTAATACCCTCAGCACTAACAAGTCCTTATAAATGTATATTTACACCAACAGTCACTCAGAATATATATACCTCATTACTCTATCTTAATATACAATATTAACAATATCAAGATGCATCCATCGATCCTACCATGCCGCTCCACTTTTTTCCACCTATTTTCCCTCTCTAGTTCCTTTCCCCCTCAATTTTCTTCTTATTTCACAACATGTAATACATGTTATGATTATCCCTCACAGTTTTACTTCCTCAGACCAAAGAAATTGGTATTTATATGCTTTCCTATTTATTTATTTTAAGAGTATAGCTCCTGTGTGCATTCATTTAGGCATAAATGTCTCAAATCATTCATTGTAGCTGTGTAACACTCCATTTTATTAAAAATGAAATAAAACAAAACCACAGCCTGTTTATCTAGTCACTTGTTGATGAGTATTTGAGATGTTTCTAAGATTTAGCCATTAAAAACTAAGCTGCTACTTAGCTATTATAAATTGGGCATGCATATGTAGCTGTGATATTATGCTTTTAATTCTTTTGGGAACATTCATATTATAAAGTGAACAATTAAATAATTGCTAAATTGCAAGCCAGGTGTGATGGTACATGTCTGTGATACCACCATTTGGGTGGCAGAGGCAGAAGAACTGCTGTGAGTTTGAGGCCAATCTGGATTACACAGTGAGTTCAGGGCCAGCCTGAACTACAAAGTGAAATACTGTTTAAAAAAAAAAAAAAAAAACCTGTAGTTAGGGGCTTGTAATGTTTAAAGAAAGAAAATAAATATTTGAGGATTTCTTTAGTGTTCAAGTATTAGAATCGATAGAGTTTTCAAATCAGGACTAATATCTTGATATCTGTTTTGCATACAAACATAAATTAGACTACACAGAGAGATTTCAAAATATCAGTACTTAGCCAAATTCCTCATTCATGAAATTATGTAAAATATAACAAATTTAGAGAGAATATGAGGTAAATCATAAATATATATATATATTTATGATTTACCTCATATTCTCTCTAAATTCTTTTATGACTGGACAAGAAAGAATTGCTTAGCCACATTGAACCAGTGCATAAACACATGTGTTCATGTATATAGCTGAATTAGAGCTACCGAATCACACATACCCAGCAATTTTGAGCTCATTAAAAAGATAAAATCTCATTAAATATGAGGAGTAAGATTATCACGAGGAGCAAAACAATAAAAGAGCAGTTGTTTCAAAAATTGTGGCAAAAAAACACAGAATGCTTTTGCAATTATTTTAGTTCATACACATGGAGTAAAACATGTTTTACATTTCATTTTATTTCCACCACAGTTGTTGGACGGGGCAGTATTTCAGGCTATCTTTAATGTGACATGGGAAAACATTGGAGAAGTTAATCTCACAATGTAGAAGGTGTCTTAAAGGATATGTGTCTCTTTAAGAGACTTTCCCTTAATTACCTACCTTGGTGAAAGTGAGTTCACTGTGAATTATACTGCTCAGAACTGAATAGATTTTCTAATATTTCTTAGAAAAAAAAATCATATTAGATGCTATGGTTGTAGGGGGTAGGACATTAAATAGTAGGGAAATAAGTGATACAAATCTAAATAAGGGCACTTAAGGAAAAGTATGATGGTATTTTAAAATAGTCTCCTATTTATAAGGAATGAATTATTTGTTCATCCAATGGCTGTAATTTCATAAGAGAAGAACAAAATTCCATTTTATCTACCCATATTCCAATAACAATTACAGAACAGAAAATTTAATAAACAGATTTCATTAAGAGAACAGTTGATCATATACTTGAAATAATGAAACTTATTGTAAATACTGAAAAACTGAGTAAATCTAACTCATCTACAGAAGAGTCAGAAGTACAGGGCAACAGTAATGAAACATTATGGAAGATAGTTAAACTAGATTTTGTGATCATGAATGCTTGGAAAAGAAATGGATTTCTGCTTTGGGGGAGATGATGTACAGTGAGAAATGGCTTCTATAGTGACTTGAAGAACAAAAGCAGAGATTACTAACAACATAGAGTGTGGTGCATTCCACTGATCTTTTTCTTTTTTAATTCAAATTTTCATTAGTACATTATGAATACACATCATCATCACATTCAACATTGATAGTTTGTACCAGAATATGACATGACTTGATTCTCATTTTTCCCCTTTCCCCCCACCCTGTAACCTCCATCCCCTATATACATAAGCTCTGTTTTCTTTTTTTATTACTATCACATTCTTTTACCCCTTGTTATTTAACCCTACACACTTTCTTTTTAAATAGTTTCTATTTCACAATATCAACTATATATACTAGAATTCATTTACATCTTCATTTTCTCATATCAGAGAAAAGGTATGATATTTACACATCTGTCATTTATACTTCACAACGCTTTTTGATAGTATTCATTGGTTCTATAGAATTAAGTAGAACAGCACAAAACTGAATGGAATGATGGAAAATAAGTTTTAAAAGAGATACCTGACGCTTCCTTTGAAGATGAGGAATCAGTGACTTAAGATACTAGAATTCAAAAACTAATTTATAAAGCCTAAATTACATTCTCCTTGTTACAGTATAAACTAAGTAGTAGCCTACTTTTTGAGGGGTCACCAAGACCACACTCATAAAGTGATGGACATAATAAAAAAAAAAAAAAAACCTTAGTAGAACTATATTCATTTTTACTGTTTATGCAAATTACCATGTGCATTATATTAAGCAAAGCAGGTTTTGTTTTAAATCACTCACAAGGCATACAGTGACTGTTAAAATGGACTTATTACCTAAGTTGCATAGCCCCAGACAACAAGCAAATATATTGTAGATATTACAATGCCAGTATACATCGTATTGCTACCTGAAAATATTCATACCTGGCAGTATAAAGTTTCAAGTAAGCAAAAGTTCTATTAGTGAAGTAAAATTTTGGAAGCTCAGTTCCCATGAAGTAACTGGGTCAGGAGTGATAATGAGTATTTCTTGGGAATGTGCACTGTTTCACCCAGCCTATAGAACACACCCTTTCCTGTGCATTCATGTAAAATTCTTAGTGAACAATATTGTTTAATAGAACCAAAACCAGAAAGTATAAAGAAAGAAAATATACAGCCTACCTGTATGTACTATTTAGAATCAAAATAAGCAATCAGGAACAAAAATTCAATATTGCAAATGCTTAATATATAAGTACGTTCACACAGAAACTGAAGTAACTGGCTCTAATTTTGCAAATAAAATGAAATAATTTCACCAAACTCATTTGATATATTATTAAAATGGCAGAGCAAAGCATTTGATACATACTCGGTGCTACTGGTCTCTGTGTCTCTATTTCTGAATCACAACAAAATTCATAAGTCATAAAGTATTATTTCAGCTTTTATGAGTCCTATATTTATGACAGCCTCTGCCAATGGCAGAAGATGAATTGAGAAAAGAAAGTGGCAAATGTACCATTATTTTAAAGCATTTTCTTGTCATTCCATCCCACTAATGGTCCTGTGCATTTTAATGCATCTCAAATTTTCTTGTGCTACTTCATTTAAACAAAAAAACATAGTATAGTAGAAAACACTCAACCGGGCTCATTTAAAAAAAAATGTAACTATCAAAAGAGAGACACACACAAAGTTCTGTTTAGCTGACATGCATAAGGGGATCTTAATGCATTAGGTCATAGGTAATCCAACATGACTGTTCCTCAAAGGTTTAAAACAAGTTGGAATTTAAAACATTTTGGAGAATAAAATAATGACTCTATATGGTTTATCAAAATATATCTAGGCTAATAGTATTGTATTATCATTAAAAACTTAATTAGAGGGTTGGGGATTTAGCTCAGTGGTTCTGGTGCCTGCCTTGAAAATGCAAGGGCCTAGGTTCGATCCCCAGTAACCACATACAATACTGGCTGTGGAGACTCACACACTGCAGCAATTAGTACCACATACCACAGTGTTGGGCATGGTGTCTTACGCCTGTAATCCCAGCACTTGGGAGGCAGAGGCAGGAGGATTGCTTTGATGTGAGTTTGAGGCTGAGCTCAGGACCAGCCTGAAATACAAAGCGAGACCCTGTCTCAAAACAAACAAACAATAACAACAACAACAAACACCTTAAGTAGACCCACAGTCAAATGCACACATACTGCCTCTCTTCTTGTTTAAAGTGAATATGTGGAACGATGGTATGCGGGTTTGCTGTTCAGTAGTCATAATACACATCCACTAGGCTGTATTTATGCTCAATTCACACACATTTCTATGCAGACTCTTATCTTGGCACAACAATGTTGTATTTGTTAGCATTCTTACATGGGAGGTCACATTTAGGTACACTACCTACACAACATCTAGCTGAGTACTGAGAAAAACAATCTTTTTCCTGGATTGTATTACCACCTTAACTGCCCCAAACTGATCCATTATCTCGTTATTTTCCCCTCCTATAATCAGAGTATGGATCTATAGAGATTCCGTAATGTGGAAAGTAAATAGCTTCACTGTTATTTTTTCTTCTTCTTCTTCTTCTCTATGTGATTGTGAACATGCATAGTACATTATGAAGTACTTGTTTAAAATTCATCTCACTAAATAAAGAAGTAAGTTAAGGGAAAGATGTTACAGATCTTTGGCTCTACCTCATGCAAACTTTCAGGATCTTGAGATTTCCCAATACATAACCTTTTTTATATTTAGTAGAACAAACATAAAGGCCGTTGATACAAAAACCAATTTAAATGCAGTGCATATTTCTTCAGTTTTTAATATTAATAGAAAGTAAAAGATAATTAAGAGCCCTCAAAAATCTAGGATAGGAGGTCCCATCTGATCCAGCCATCACTCTGCTAGGTATATACACAAAACAATTAAAAGACTCATAGCACAGTTACATATGTGCACTCATGTTTATAGCAGCTCAGTTTGTGATTGCTACATTTTGGAAACAACCCAAATGTCCATCAACTGGAGACTGGATAAGAAAGCTTGTGGTTCATCTACAGAATGGAATATTATTCTGCCAAAAAAAATGATAAGTTTGAATCATTTACACTTAAATGGACATATCTTGAGGATATCCTCATAAGTGAAATAAATAGGTCAAGGATAGGTAAATATTGCATCTTTTCTCTGAGAAAATAAAGATGTAAATGAGTTCTAAAATTGTATGTTATATATTGTGAAATAGAAAATAATTAAAGTGAAATAGGGTGAAGGGGGAAACATAATGATATTATAACAAAAAAGAAAAGAAACAAAGTTTATGTATATAGGGGATGGGGGTGGTAGGGTGGGTAGGCCGATGGGAAAAATGAGAATTAAGTTGTGTCATATACTGGTACAAATTCACATCGTTGAGTGCAATCATGATGTGTATCTGTAATGTACCAATAAAGATTTAAATTTAAAAAAAAAGAGAACTAAGAGCAACTATTAACAAGTGGTCCCACACAAGAGGTACTGAAACTTGTTTCTACTCTCTTGTTTTCCTGCTTTGAGATCAGACATCATTAGAGGAGAGGCATCATTTGTGAAGAACCCTTCAGGAATAAAACCCCTGACAGTTTGTGAGAAATCAGTGAAAATAATTGATGATGTTTTCAACTTTTGGATTAAAACAGATAATTTGAGCCAGATGTGATGGCCCACACCTGTAATCCTGGTACTCGGAAGGCAGAGTCAGGAGAAATGCCTGAATTCAAAGCTGGTCTGGCCTATGTAGTGAGTTCAAGGTCAGGCTGAACTGGAAAGCAAGACCCTGTCTCAAAAATAAATGAATAAATAAATAAATAGATGATTTAAGCAAGTTTGATTAGGTTATTGGTTATTATTCTTAAACTTTTCCTATAAAATATATTCTGTGAAAGTTATTTTGATATGTTCTAACTCAATAAATTTATCTTTTTAATTAAAAATCCAAGTAAATAGAGGTTATTTTTACATAAATCTGTCCATGAGTGGAAGGTGTTTACACAGGCACAAAATTCTAACATAAAATACTAGAGTTACTACTGGGGTTACTGTATTGCTTGTTCCAAACCAATGTCACCTGAAATCACACTCCACTAGTACATCTAGTGCTGTCCCCACTGACACCATTTATTAAACTATACATATTATATTCTAGCACTCCAACGAGTGACCATTATCTGATTCAATTCAAGGGACAATCTATTAAGAGCACAGTTCTATTCTTCTAAGATAAGTACAGTGATTTGAATATAAATGTGTAAGAGAATTAATTTATAATTATTAACACATACTATTTTAGAGACATGGAGAATTTACTGTGATTATGCCATACATACATACTTTGTACAAAGATTACATGATACACTCTTTCTCCAGCCTCTTACATCCTCCCATTGTTCCTTCTTATTCAGTCTCTCAATCACATTTAGGTTTTTGTTGTTGTTACTGCTGGTCTTAGTTTATACATGTAATGAAAAATATGTGATGCTTTTCTTTTTGTGAGCCACAAGTGCCTATAAGTGCCACAAGTGCCTGTAGTTGGGATTTGGGGGTGTTATTTGATCTTTAGAGTGACACTCATCAGGAAATCAGTCCATTGATAACTTCATAGCTGATTGTGATGCTGGGGGGGGGGTGGTGAAGACCAAAGTGGCTGTGCCACCAGGCTAATATGTTTTTCTCCTTCCTCCCTCAATCCCTCTCTTTGCTTCATCATCACCGTATGACAAGTGACTCCCCTCTGCCATTCCATCTTCACTAGGAACCAGGAAAATGGGTTGAAACTTTAACAAACTGTGAGACTAAATAAACTTTTCTTCCTTAGAATGCCGGGTGTTTTTACCCAGCAACAAATAAAGGAATGAAGACATCAAATATATTTTCCATTCATTCATCTGTTGACAGGTATCTAGGATAGTTCTGTACCATGCCTGTAGTGAACAGTGGTATAGTAAACATTGGTATACTGGTATTTCTTTGGTGTACTGGCTTCATTTCCTTCAGATGCATATCCAGGAGTGGGACAGCTGGGACATTCAGTAGTTCTTTTAGACTCAACAAATTTTCACATGATTTCCATAATGGCTGAAGTAATTTACATTCTTACCAGAAATATATGAGGGCCTTTTTTCTCTACATTCTCATTAACATCTACTATGTATTAAATAGCTATTCAAACTAGTATGGATCTCATTGTAGTTTTGATTTGTATTTACATACTGCCTAATGATATTGGGTATTTTACACACACATGTGCACAACACACACATATATGCCATTAGTATTTATCCTTTGGAGAAGTGTATTTTCAGATTATTTGCCTATTTTTAAATTGAATTACTTGTGTTTTGATGGTAACTTTTTGTGTTATTTGTTCTGGCTATCACTCTTCTGTGATATGAATAGCTGGTACATATTTTCTCTTCTTCTGCAGGTTGTTACTATGGTCTATCTACTGTTCTTCTTGCTGCATAAAGCCTATTGTAATTCTTTTTATAATTCTTGCTGGGAAAACTGAACTTCCACATGAAGTAGTTTGACACTGAACTCCTATTTCTCATTATATAAAAATCAACTTGATATGGATTAAAAATTTAATGTAAGACTCAAATATCTGAGCCTACTAGAAGAAGACACAAGGAAAATACTTTAAGATAGAGACATAGTGGGAACATCCTGAATAGGTTCCAAAAGTGCAGGAAACAGAACTAAAGTCATTTGAAGAAAAAGATGGCAGAATAGGATGTTTCAGCACAAATATCTTGGCAGAAGCATCTGTCTGAAAAACTGTCTTGCACAGATTCCTATAGTCCTCAATGCCAGCCAAATTTCAGTAGCCTGTTACTTATGTTTTCTTTGGATGATAATGAAGGAACTCTGAATAAAGATAGAATGAGGAAGATGGGAAACTCTCACAGGAAAGGTGTATATTCAAAATAATAAATGGTATAAATTTCTAGGAAATACTGCAAGGAATTTGGTAGGGTAAAATTAAAGGTATTAAACCAACAGTTTATTTCTTTTCAAGGCATTATATCAGAGAAATTGTATCTCTGACTTCTTACTGTTGCTATAGAAAAGAGGAATCAAAAATATACAAGCAACTCTCAAGTAAAGAAATATTTCCTTGGGCAAGAGATTTAGCTCAATGGGTTCGGTCTTGTCTTGCAAGAGCAAGGGCTCAGGTTCAATTCCCCGGTAACCACATACAATACTGGACCCAGCAGCAATCAGTACCACAACCCACAGTGCCGGGCATGGTGGCTCATGCCTGTAATCCCAGCACTCGGGAGGCAGAGGCAGGAGGATTGCTGTGATGTGAGTTTGAGGCTGAGCTCAGGGCCAGCCTGAACTACAAAGAAAAAAAAAAGAAAGAAAGAAATATTTACTTGTAAAAAAATATTTCCTTGTGTTTTAACATTAGTGTGTACTGGGTTTTCAATACAAAATTTGCAGAATCATATCTGCAAGATATGCAACTTGATATCTGCAACTTTGAAGAAAGTTGATTAAAAAAAGGAAATTTTCTATATTGACTTTTTCAGGTTTTATAATTTTGTGTTTATTTATGTACTTGGCAATTACAGTCTTAAAGAAATACATGTTAAAATGGTCAAGAATATTTTGCACTTAATTCTTTTCACCATAGTGATTCAAGGGTGTTATAAGCTTTTACCTTTTAATGAGCCTACTAGTCAAACAAACAAATTAGGTATACACTGGGAAATGTGAGAGAGAAGGGGGGGAGAGAAAAATCAAGTGTGGTATAATGTGAGCAAAAAGAAAAAAATGGAAGTAACATCAACAATTAGACATGATGTGATCTGCTATAGATAGGCAAAAGTAAACTATCGATATGTAATATAATTTGTGTTTTCTAGGCCTTGTGTGGTATGTTGTTACCTATAGATTCTGAAAATGAGCATTGATTTCCATTACACAGACAAGTCAAGAAAACTGCAAATGGAAATGCAAACCATTTAGCTGAACTTTCATTTTTAAGAGCGTTTCTCATGAATAAGATTAAATTGAATATTTTTATTGCTAATTGTTTCCTTCTAGAGATACTTCATGTTTGAAAAATCATGTACGTGTTTGTGAGTGTGTGTATGCAGCCAACTGACACTAATTAGAAGTATTACATGATAAGTCCATGTGGAAGACTGACTTCTGTATTTCAACATAGCAAATGCTCAGAGGCACAATGGTGCCAACTGCACTTGTGAAGTCCCCTTGAAGTCGCTATTTATAGCAGGCATCAAAAGAACTACCACCAATTAACTTCAATCTATGGAATGAGCTATACGGATAAAGTGACTGATGGGGAAGGGAGAGGGGAGACAGCCAGTGACCTCATTACCACTACCCTTGAACCAGAGCAAAGTCTGGGCCATGAAGAAATGAAGTACCTAGATCAATGTCAGAAAGCCACCTTTCTTCCTGCCCAACAAACAAAAAAGACATCAAAACAGTAGGTATAAAATATTTCTATGTGTGTGGATGCACATATGTTTCTTCAAGCTCACCGAGACCTGTGAGGCAGATTCTATGATCACACCTTCACTGTGGGCTTAAGCACCTCAGTAGGTTCTGTCGGGCAGCTGGGGAAACATGATGTCCTACTTCAGCACTGATACACTTCTTCTTTGAGTTCTGTAAATTTCAATGAGGGCCTGTTCAAAGCACTCTCTGTACAAGAATGCTGACTTTCCCAAGGTTCCACCCCTTTTATGAGGAGTACTGGCTTTATCCAATGATAAATTCATGCAGAGACTTAAGGCATTGCTCCCCAATTTAAGTGAACTCTGAAAGGAAAGAAGGTTCTCCTCCACAATTGCCCAAGGCACACTGAAGACCATAGGGAGGGTGTCACAGCTCACACATCCTCTCCGTATCTTCCCACCTTCACTCTCCTAGCGCTGTCAACTCCAGAGGCACGCTGCACTTAGCACTATATTCACAAATCTGTGTGAAAGAAAAGCGATGAGAATGGACTTAAAAGCAAAAGCTGCAGAGAGGACAGTCACCAGCCTGTGGACAATTACAACTCCATCCACAGGAACAAGCCCTTCCCTGGGAGAGTGTGGGATATGCTTCATATACTTAATACCCTGCAGCGCCTAGGAGTGTAACTATCGAGATGTACTGCAGTAAACTACAAGTGAGTATGTACGCTGGAAGGCGCGTACTGAAGGAAATCTGAGGAAGTCACAAGCATCAGGACAGTGATATCGAATGGTTCTCACTAGTGCTATGATGCACTGAATAAACAACAAGAATGAGTTTGAACTGATTAAAACCTAGAAGAGACTCTGGTAACATATTGTGAAACTGCATTTTCCTGAAAATTGGAAGGCAGAAAAATGCATAAGGTCATGTCAAGAATATAAGAATAACAGAGATAGAAAACTTATTCAGGATTATGAGTTCATAAGCTCTTTTTGGACAGGGTCCTGATTAGGGAGCAGAGGAATCAAGGAGTTACTTGTTAAGGATGAGTGAGTAAATGCAATTTGCTTCAGAAGAGTCTGTGCCAGAAGAGTCTGTATTCAGACTTTGTAACAAAGATCCGCTACTCAATGGCAATTGCTAAAGTTTCAACATTGCTTGATTTCACAGAAGGGGCTTTGCCTTACAAAACAGCAGGAACTCTAATCAGGAGTTACTACACAACTCCTTCTGGTCCACAAGATCAGTACTCAGGATCAGATTACAAAACAATCAAGATGATAAGGGCAGGGATTGGTATGAAGGCAAAGGGATAGTACTCAGAATTCACACCTAGGCTCAGGGCATGGTGACTGTCAGGAACTGGAGTTCAATTTCAGGTAGACTAGATATGAAAATTTGAAAATGAAAATAATGATTTTATAGATATGAAACCTCTTTCAACAGTATAGAATTCAACATCTTGGCAAAGTGTAGAAAAGGAAAGTGATTTACTCTAATATATTTTTGGGGGAAACAGGGTCTCACGTCATAGTTAAGGCTGACTCTGAACCCACTATGTTGCCCAGGTGAGCCTCAAACTCTTGGCAATTCTTCTGGCTCTGCCTCTCAACTGCTAGGATTACAGGCCTGAGCTACTATGCCTGGCATTGTGGTATGTGGTATGGGGATCGAACTTGGGACCTGTGCTTGACAGGATGCTATTGTGAAGGGGCTTTACTTCCCAATTTCTAACTCAGTGAGTCTATTATTTGTGTATACAAAGGCTATTGATTTTGAGCATTGACCCTGTATCCAGCTGTGCTAATAAATTTGGTGATTAAGACGAGTACTCTTTTGGCTGAGGTTTAGGATTGTCTATATAGAAAAAATGTCATCAGCAAATAATGACAGTTGAAGCTTTTCTTTTCCTGTCTTTATTTTTTTTTATATCCTTTTCTTGTCTAATTGTTGTGGGTAATGTTTCTAGAACTATAATGAACAGGAGTGGTGAAACTGGACATCCTTGTCTTGTTCTTGATCTTAGTGTGAAGGGTTTCAAATTTTGACCATGTAGGTTGATGCTTGCTGTTGATTTCTCATATAAAGCTTTTATTAGGTTGAGATAAATTCTATCTATTCTGATTTTCTGTAGGGTTTTGATTATGACTAGGTGTTGGATTTTGTCAAACATTTTTTCTACATCTATTGAGATGATCATATGGTTTTTCATCTTGAGTCTGTTTATGAAGTGAATTATGTTTATTAATTTATGTATGTTGAGCCTTCCTTGTATCCCTGGGATGAATGCAGCTTGGTCGGGATGTATGGTCTTCTTGATGATTCTCTATATTGTATTTTCCAGTATCTTGCTAAAGATTTTTGCACCAATGTTCATTACAGGAATTGGCCTATAGTTCTCTTTTTTGATTGGGTATTTTTCTCCTTTTGGAATCAATATAATGATTGCATCCAGGAATCAATTTGGAAGCAATTCTTCCCTTTCAATTTCATTAAAATTTTTGAGAAGTAGTGGCATTAACTCTTCTTTGAAAGTTTTGTAGAATTCAGTAGTAAAGTGATCAGGATCAGGACTTATCTTTGTAAGTAGGGGTTTTTTTTAAATTATGTTTTTTATTTCATCTATCGATATTACTTTGCCATAAAGAATGACAAGTTTGAGTCATTCAAACTCAAATGGACATACCTTGAGGATACTCATAAATTAAATAAATAGATCACAGATGTGTAAGTACCATATCTTTTCTCTGATCTAAGGCACATAAAATCAAATGAATTCTAGAATGTATGATAGATATTTTAAAGTAGAAAATATTCAAAGGGAAAGGAGGGTAGGGGTAAGTCATGAAGGGAAGAAAAAATATGATGGTAATAAAAAAGGGAAGCAAAGCTTATGTACATAGTGAGTGTGGGGGTTATAAGGTGGGTAGGGTAATGGGAAAAATGAGAATCAAGTCATGTCATATATCGTATAAATTCTCAATGTTGAATATGATCATCATATGCATAAAACATGTACCTGTTTCACAATAAAATCAGAAATATTTAAAAATGTAAATAAGTAAGTAAGTAAATAAATAAATAAATAAAAACTGGTGTTTTCAAAGATAGCTGGCAGGGATAAACAACATCAGAAGAAAATTCACCAGGCAAGCGTGTCTTGTGGCAGGGAAGAAAGGAAACTCACTTACCCAGGTTCAAGTAACAGGCACTTACACTGGTGAGAAATTCATTTTCTACTTACTCTGCTGATGGCAAGAGGTGCTGTAAAAGCATTTCTGTATTAGGTGACCACACAGATAACTGTGACAGAACAAGTCATAAGTGGTTCAGGGAAGGTGCAATAATCATACAATTAGATTATTTTAGAGGTGACTAGAACATATCTAATATAATCTGAAGAACATCTGAGTTATCTATAAAATGCTTAAAAAACATTTGAAATGGATAGGGAGGTAGCTTAGAGGCAGAGTGTATGCATACTAGATGCAAGGCCCTGGGTTCAGTCCTCAGTATCAAAAAACAAACAAGGCCCTCCATACAAACAGAAGTTTGAGAAGGTTTTCAAATATCAGGTATTTTGCTCCAGAGTACATTAGACAGGGCCTGGGAATATTAGTTTTGATTTTCACAGCTAGACAATGGATAGCAGTGTTAGCAGCATCAAGGTGGAAGCAGCCAGGGATGCTGCTAAATACAGCAGTCTCTCACAGGAAAAAAACTACTCAAACCACAGTGCAAGTTAGAGGGAGATTATGTAACCCCACTGTAGGGATAAGACAGAGAGAATATGGATGGTTTATTTAGAGGGTGAAAGCAACTGTATTCAAACAAGTCATAATTCCTGTATTCATTTTCAAATTGAGGCTAGTTTTCCCATTGAGGCTGAAGGGTGTCCTATGAAGAAAAGAACATCCTAATAAACCTCACAGGGTTACACCAAGTAGACTTATGGCCATTTTGGAGGTGGTGCTAAGAAAAACAAACACCAACATCTTGATGATTACTGAACAGAAGCATCAAGGTGATATTCTGTTCATGAGTCAGTATAGTAATTAGCACCCCCACAAGGAAGATAAAGGAATGAAAATTAAGAAACTGGCACATGCTAAAATGTCAGTTTGTCTCCTTTATCCATACACCCAGCCAAAGGTTATTTTCCAGGTCCAAAAATGTATCTGAAATGAACATATATAAGAATTGGCAGAAGCAAAATACTGATTACTTGTCCTAAGTAAGATCTAATGCAGAAATGGAGACCATTTTGTAACAACTCTCCACTGACACTCAAGATAGTCAATCAGAAAAATTTCCTACCTCAGAAAAAATAATAGAAGTTATTTTCCCCTTTAAAGTAGAGGCTTCTAACCAACATGGAACTTCCCAAATAACTTAAACAACAATATTCAAAGAAAAGAATGGCAGGATACATAAGACATGATTGAAAGTAACACAGCCCTAACTTTGACCAAGTTCACTAGCATGAGAGAGTTTTCAGACTGTGGTGTAAGAAGTCTAGCAGACTCCAAACTGAAGATGAAATTGATAAACCAAGGTGAATGAGGAGGATAGATTTTACAGGAGAATGCATCAGGTGAAAGAGTGGAACAGAGAAAATTCTGGAGAGCTTTAAGAAAGACAGACCAGTACAGACCTGCAGAAGTCCACCCTGAATGTTCAACAAAGTGGGGAAAATCAATGCTTATGAGAAAACTGCAAGAGACATTGGGATGAGTCATTGGAGAGAAAGTGAAAGATTACCCTAAAATGACTTAGAGTGGAAACCATTTCCTACACTCATCACCAAGGATACAAATCTCGTAATCTTTGGGGAACTGAGCAGATTAATGAGAAGACTTTTGCTCAGAGTAAACATAGCTGGAGTCCCCTTTAGCAGATCTTAATAGCTAGATACAAAAAGAATAAGCATTTTCTAGATAAGTGCAACCCCTGACACAAAATACTTCAATAAAAAATTCCAGTATCAATGAAAAGTAAAATTTAAAATGTCTAACATCAATTGACAAACTACCAAGTATTCCACATAGTGGGAAAAATCTAATACATAAGGCGTAGAAAACTGGAACAACAGACAGAATGGTGTTAGAAGCTGGTATAGAAAACAGATGTTAGAATTAGCAGAAACTTTATTGCACCAGCGATAAGGCTCATTAAGGTAGTGTGAGAATTTTTTTCTTTTTCTTTTTTTTTTCTTTATAACTACATAAGACCAATGAATAAACAACCCCAAAAGGAAGTCCTTCTAAGCTCAACTATCCTTACACTTTTATTAAAAATAAATTTAAAAATGATTAGAGATGTGTAACTCAGGCAGAGTCACGTGTCACCTAGAGATCAAAATAGTTACTAGAGAAATAGTTACTAGATGTTTTCATTCCGTCTTTTCATTGGGTCACATATTTACCTTTATACAAAGAAGTCAGATCTAAGGTTGCAGTTTAGGATTTCTGTAGAAGCACTGCTTTGTCAATCTTGGTTTTAATCTGATGAACTGATGATTTAACTGATGAACATTCCAAGGAAAACAATCACACTGTACAATTTTTCACAAGTTTTTTGCCCTGGGTTTTCCAGGATCTCATGGTTTCTAGAGGTTTTCTTGACCACCTAAAAGACAGCTTCCCATCTGCTGTGTCAATATCCATTATTGTAACACGGTTTACTCAAGTGATAAATCACCTTCTCTCAGAACTTGCTCAATAAAATCTTCCTCTCTTTTGTGAAATAGACTAAATCTTTTCTCTGTCTAGCCTACACCTAAAAATAGTTAACCAGAATAAGACTGGAGGTGGTTCTCATAACACTTTTGCTATCGCATGAAATTCTCCATAGTTACTGTCATCTCTGTGTTTGGACACATTTCTAAGAAGACAAAATTTTTTTTTAAAAAGAAAAATGGAATATAATTAAATGCAAGGTTGACAAATAATTATCTGTGTTTGAAGTCAGGTAGATAATAGATTTTTGCCTTTGTACACAATATATTCATTCGTGGGTGTCATCATATTATATAGTATGATAACTTTCAAAGAAAAAAATGCAGTACTGTGGACATAAAAAAAACTAAAATAAAATTCTACTGTTAAATGAAGAATACATCCTGAACTAAACATTTTCATTTTCTGGTTAGAAAACAAATTAAAATGACTGGCTGAAAGCAATGCATACAGAGAGCAAAGGCTAGGAATAACAATCACAGTTTCAAACTAGTTTATTTGTGTAGCTTACTTCATCTTTTACTGTGCAACTCATTACAGCATGGCTGTCTGCCTTTTTTCATGCTATGAAATCTACCTGTAATGTCTTTTCTCTTTTCATTTCTGTATTCAAGATTATCCCCATATTTAAATTCCACTTGAATTTTATCTGTCCAAGAATGTCATCCCTGGTCTATCTATCCCAATTTCATACTGACTGCTTATTTTTGTGAGTTCTTGGTGGAATGAAAAACTTATTGTCCTGTAATTGTGAGATCTAGTTGCAGGCATCATATATTGAGGGTGATCTCTTTGAAGTCACACATCACGAGTTTTGCTAGTATCCTTCCTTAGACTGATGCACTCCCCTGTGTTCTGATTACAGGAGACATCTTTATTTACTTATTTATTTTGTTTATGCCTTACTAAGATTTCTCTAAATAACATTTAAATGTCAACAAATATTGAGCCTGCAACATTTTTTTGCAGATTGTTTTATTATTCTCACCTAGTTTAGTTACTTATTTTTCTCTGAATCTCTTTTATTTGTAATCAGTTGAAACACTTTCTCCTCCTATTCTACATGAAATGAATATATTCTTTAGTACGCTGTGAACACAAATTGAGGCTAATGAATTTATTCATCGCAGTCCAGTTTTCCTGACTCATGGAATAAATCTTACTAACTCAATCAGTTGCAAAAGAAGAAGAATTGACATCTTTTGTTGAAATCAGGGTTGTGTATCACTGTAACTTTGAGGAAAGTAAAAACAAAAAGAATAAATCAGTTTTTAAAACAAAATGTCTTTAACACTAACAAACTCTGAGCACAGATAATATATGACTGCTTTAAACAGCTCTTTCTCAACTAAACAGATTTCTGCCAATATTTTGTTAAGATCATCCTAACAACAGAGTCTACACAAATTAGTGATTCATATGGTTAACCATAATGTAACAGTACTATTTATTGGCTATTTCTTATCATGTTAGTGTCCAAAATTATACATTTAAGCTTATTGATCATTTTGGAATATGGGAATAGAGACCAGAAAATATTGCAGAAATTATGAGAAGTGTTGGTATGCTTAAATTTCAATATATTAATCAATCTGTTCTTTTGCTACTTTCTTCTACTTTCATCTTTAATATTTCAGATAATTTAAGACAGTAACCAAAGATTTAGTGTGGATCAGGTGCTAGATTTATTGATTATCTCAAAAAAATTATGAAAAATATCTGTAAGTATCAGGGAAGTTTTCTTTTTTAAGTGTTTAACGGTCGATTGATATCTTATAAAGTGTTATGATGTTGGTCTCTGACACAGACAACCTAGGTTTTAGCTGTTTTATTCCTTCTGTTCAGCTTTGAGCAAGTTAAAAATTCAGTTTTCTTGTTTGCAAAATTAGAATTATAAAAAAACCTGGTCTACACCTTTGGGTAGGGACTTCATAAGTATGTAAAATTATCATCACATGGAATGTGCAACAATATTTCCTAACTACCCATCACTTGTTTACTACCTCCCCTCTCATCTTTTCCAGGGGGAGCTTAGATGTCCAAATCTGTCAATATTTTTGACTTTGAGACTATTAATATTAATAATAGTAGAAA
Organism: Petromus typicus; assembly: GCA_004026965.1. Taxonomy (NCBI): domain Eukaryota; kingdom Metazoa; phylum Chordata; class Mammalia; order Rodentia; family Petromuridae; genus Petromus; species Petromus typicus. Next base: position 28,111 of record PVIR01004747.1, read on the forward strand.
CTGAGGAGATCACCTTGAACTCTTTTCCCTGAATTTATATTGTTTCAGAGATTGAAGGGAAACTGAAGTTGAAATATTATACACCAAGCGAGAAGAAAATCAAGCTGAGTCAATGCAAACTGAAATGAGGCACTATGAAAACATATTCATGAAACTTAAAAAGGAAATGAGTGAATATAGCACTTTTTAAAAAATCTAAGTTGTCCTTGGAATCTCATCTGTTGGTAATCCCAGAACTGAAGTACCAAGGGGAATATGGGAAAATGTTTAAAATGCACTGAAATTGATAAATGCAGTGATAACAGAAATGAATCAATCGGCCTATCACTACATTTTCAGTATGGATTTATATCATCTTAATGTTATTTTTTCCTTTTTTTAGTCAGTGAATCACTTAATCCATAGCTAAATATCTAAGATGACATTAAGGTTTTCAAATTTTAAGAGGGGCAAATAAGTAGTAATTTCTACGAAGTGTACAAAGCTCTAAAACATTTTTGCCATATTTTTCCTCTTATCAAACCAAATTTCAACTTTGGTATGCAGTTCTCAAAAATAATGCTTGCATTTTTATGTTATTATATAACTAGAAGAGAATGCATAGCAATTATTTGATGACTAAAAGGCCCAAAAGCATAATAGTGATGTTTTCAAATATTTAAGCCATTAAAAGCGCAGTTAAGCAAATAAAGAAAATACTTTCAATATATGGTTGTAGTAAAGGAAAGAGTGGTAAACATTTTAGTATAATAGGATATTTCTGAGTAATTTTACCTCAAAAACCAATGCTTGGCATAATGGAATGAGGGTCTTTTTAATCACCAGAATTGTAACTTTGACAGGATTTCATCTCATCTTCATCTTAGGTTATACACATTTCCTACAGCCTTGTATATTCTGACCTTAACATTGATATTATCTAACAATGCTGGAAGTGATCTATAAAGGTAGGACCATCATTTTATTCCAAACAATAGTTTGATCTGTGCTTCCCTCTCTCTCTGAATCACCCTACTGGGTGACCTTTCCTCATTCAAACCCACCTTTCCTAAAATGTTCAACTCCACCATCTTTCATTGCACTTTTATTAAGCTCTAGATTTCCAGTACTATCCTAATTATATAAGATTCTCAGCTTGGAATAGCTCAGTTTAAGAGTTTGCAATTTTATATTGGTATAAAAGGATTACTGTTCTTTTTTTCTGTTTTTGTTTTTTGTTTTCATTTGGGTTTTTTTGTTTGTTTGTTGGTACCATGGATTGAAACCAGTCAAGACTAATCAAGGCCTTTGTACTGAGGTATGTTCTCGGCCCACCTTTCATCTTTCTGTTTTTTGAGACACATTCTGACTAAAATTGTTAATTAGTCCAGGCTGAGGTCAAAATTAGTAATTCTCCATTATCAGCCTCCAAGATTGCTGGGATTACAGGCATGCTACACCACAGCTAACTCTGGTGTGTTTTTTTATTTTGTTAAATCTATAATACACTCATCTGTGTGGAGCTGAAACATTTGATAATTTAATATAAAAATAGTTTCTGTGATAGATGATTTCGTCTACCAGTGAAAGTGTTCTTAACTTGTTTAAGACAGACTATGTTGAGTTGCGATACACTGTAATTTAGTTGTATTATATGTCTTTTCACCTTTAGATATTTTCAATTTAAAAATGAGTTTGTCAGAATGTAACTCCATTAAAAGTTGTTAAGTGTTGGTACTGAGACTAAGAATAAATGTGCCACAAAGTCACGGATATTATTCTTATGATTTAGTGGAACATTTTCAAATGAATTGCAAAGAAATTATGAAAATATGTACAAATTAGAATATTTTATGAAGGAAAATGCAATTCAGTATATAGAGCTCAAAGTCTTTTCAAAATTATCATGATATAAGATTTATTGTGTCTTTAAAACACACTGAGTATGCAATCTGTGGATAGAGACTCTTATGAAAAGAATAAACAGTGGAAAATCATGGAGGAATGAAACAATTTGACAAATACAAGTAGAGTCAGTAATAGAAAATGAATTAAAAATACTGGAGCATTTGGATAGACATGGGAAGAAACAGGACACTTGCTAGAATGCATGACTGGGGGGTACAAGTTGGGGCTGGAGTGTGAAGGGCTGTCTACAGAGGGGAGTGTTCAGATTTTATCCTTAAGGTGGTTGGGCAGGAATCACTGGCGAGGTGACTGCTTTTGGAGATCACTGTGCAGTTTTGTGACAGGTGTGCAGGGATGGAGAGCCTGATGTGCAACCATCAGTGATGCACCATATCTGAACCATTCTCACTGTCACTGCCACTTCTTGATATCTTCCCCAGCCTTCCTGAAACAGGTCCATCCAGGGGATGAAGGCTGCCATCTAGATTTTCTGAATGACCAAGAACTGAGCAAGGAAATATCATTTCCACTTAGTATTATAGGACTTGAATATTACCTTCCAAATACAATTTGATTTTCTCTTATTATTTTCCACTGCCACTTTACTTTTATCTTTATTCATACATTATGAATACACATCATAATTGCATTCAACATTAAGAGTTTGTACCAGAAAATGACATGACTTGATTCGCATTTTTTCAACTGCCATTTTAAGAAGTAGATATTATCTCTAAGCCTCTTTCTCAACTATTTCCTGTCATTTCTCTGAATGTAACTGTTCTTGCAGAGTGTTGGAGCTCCTGTGAACAGCTTTTCTAAACAATCCTTTCCTTCTACTAAGGTAAAATAATTGTTCTATATGCTTTTCCTATTTTGCTCATGTTTTCTCAAAGTTTGTAGGAGATGTGAGCGCATCCTGTCCTTTGTACCCTTGATCTCTTGATGTTAACTTGCCTAGGACTTTTCTTTCTCACTCATTTGTACTGTCTTCAATATAACTTTGACTTTAGATGTCTCCTTTCTATTCATGAGACCATCAAAATATTATGCATTTTATGTGCTGAGTTACAGAACAAATTAAAACATCAAGTATGGGCACTACATAGTCATCTGTAAAACATATTCAGTTGTTAACTAAATACAGCAAAATTTATTTCCTTTATATGCTTAAAAATATCACATTTTACCCCCGTTAGCCCTTTCCCACCATTGTTCACAATAGTTAGCCCTTTCCCACCATTGCTGGCAATTTAGCACTTTTCATCAAAACCATTAAAAAATTCTTCTAATTTTTTAAGACAGATCTGAAATGAACAGCTACTTTTCAGAGAAAGAAGTAAAAGCAGTGAAGAAGCATATGAAGAAATGTTCAACATCACTAGTCACTCAAGAGATGAATAAAAACAACACTAAGGTTTCATCTCATTCCACAAAGAATGGCTACTATCTTCTGAGATAGCCAGCAACAAACGCTGGCAAGGCTGAAGAGAAAAAGGAATCCTTCTCCACAGTTGGTGGGAGTGTAGACTCCTACATTCCCTGTGGAGAGCAGTATGAAGATTCCTCAAAAAAACTAGGATTAGAGGTTCTATTTGACTCTGCTATTAGGGATAAACAAAAAAGAATTAAAAGATTCATATCACTGCAACATATGTGCACCTATCTTTATAGTAGCTCAGTTTGTGATAGCTAAATCTTGGAAACAACCAAAATGTTCATAACTGGAGACTCAATAAAGAAGATGTGGTTCTTTTATAGAATGGAGTATTACTCTGATGTAAAAATTATAGGATTGAGCCATTTATACTCAAATGGATGTACCTTCACCATATCTTCATAAGTAAAATAAGCACTCCACAGATATGTAGATACCATATCTTTTCTCTGGTATGAAAAAATGAAGATATAAATGAGTTCTAGAACATATGGTAGATATTGTGAAATAGAAAATATTCAAAGAAAAATGGAGTGTAGGGGTAAATAAGAAGGGGAAAAATAGTGAGATAAAAAAAGAAAACACAAAGCTTATGTATGTAGGGGGCAGGGGTTGTAGGATAGGTAAGGGCCTTGGAAAAAATAAGAATTAAGTTGTGTCACATACTGGTACAAATATACATTGTTGAGTGCAATCATGATGTGTATATATAATGTATCAATAGAGATTTGACCTTAAAAATTATATTTTTTTCATCTCAACTTCCCCGAGTCTTTCTAAAATCTACACTTAACCAATTACTTCCCACACCATTTAAAACTCTGAACTTTATGCCCAAACTCTTTAAGATCAAATTTAAGGAGACAGAAATGAAATTTGAATGAAAAACAGAGATTGTGGTTTGTTGTATAATCAAAAATTGTCTTCTATTAATGAATTAATGTTTAGCATCATATATATGGTCACCCAAATCTAGTTTTAATTTTAGGAAAGAAAAACATTAGTTTTCTTCTTATTTTGTTGTAAATAAGGAAATGAGCAAAGGAAAAACAAAAGTACTTTTAAAATTTAGATCTTAAAAGTTAATGTTTCCATATTCATGTGGAGTTATATTCCAGCATGCACATAGATATATGAAGCAATGAAAAACATCTAATCCTGTATACTATGTTTATTCTTATGCACATCTGTTACAATAAACTTTAGTTTAAAAGTAACAATTTATATTATAGGTATACTATTAAGTGTATTGAATGATAATATAGAATCATTACATGAATATACTGCACAGCTAAGTAAATATATTCCGTCTCTCTCAAACATTTTACTGTGCTATTTTCACCCTTCTTCTGAGGATGATGATGTGTTATGAAACCCCAGCTATGTGCTGAAGCAGTCTTTCACACAGGTATTGTGATGAGTGTCCGGGTGTTACAGACCTCCTTCATATATCCCTGGGAAGCAACTATAGGAAGCATGAAGAAATCTCTTCCTATTCCATTTCATTCTACCCAAAACAAGAATCTGCCTTTGTCCAGTGGATCTACATTGTACATACCTACCCTTCTATGAGTCACTGATTAACCATCCTTTTTATTAAGTCAACTGTCACAATCCAATTGCCCTTGTCAGTGGCACCCAATGCAGCTAATGCACTGCTTCTTTCTGGAAATTTCTATTTAATATTTTTGTGTCATGGGTGCTATCTTGGGGAATTGAAACCTTGGAAAGAGAAACTGAAGAAAGTACTATAAATGCCTTTGAAATGAAGTGAAAGTTCTTACATATGATACAGAAATATTCAATGTTTTTTGTTTGTTTGTTTGACTGTGTATGTGTGTTTGTTTTGTTTCAGACAGAATTTCACTATGTACACCAGGCTGGTCTTGAGCTCCTGGTGATCCTCTTGGACTCATCCTCCCATGTGCTAAGATTACAAGTGTGCATCACCACACCCAGGTTTTATTTTGTTTGACTTTTATGATGAATATAGTGATAGTAGTGTGTAGAAAAATTCCAGACATTGAAAACTGAACAAGTACATACTGAGTTGTAGATCATATCCAGGAGTTCTAAGTCTAACAGAATTTTTTGGAAAGCAGTACAAGATTCTCTACAAGGAATGTAATAATTGTGTACTGCAAATATAAATTTAAAATCCAAAAATTGTTGAAAAGGATAAAAATGAGACTGGTAGCTGGCAAATGGAAAATGAAAATAAGTCAAAATAGGGCCAAAATGTTGAAGGAAGAGAAAAGAAAAAGGAATTAATTTGAATTAACTTGATATATATATATTTTTTAATTCTGTAGCTAAAGATGGAAATATTAACTGTGAAGCAAATACATTTTTAATTGTCCTGGCATACAGAGTACTCAAAACTTTAACTTAAAATTTCATGCCTAAGAATTTTAGTGATTTTTCATTATTTGGGGGAATTTTGAATACTCTATCAAAATAAATAAAACTGGCATGTTGAAATAAAAATAAAAAATCAAAACAATTTTTTAAGAAAAAATATAGATGGTTTTTCAAAAATGAGTAAAAATCATACATGAGTCTCAGTTTTTCTCTGTTTGATGTGCACCAAATTTTCACAAATCTTTCCACTGTCTAAGGTCACTCATTCTCAAGAATGTCCTACACATATTTCCCAGTCTAATGCTCTTCATGTCTATTCATGCCAGGAGAAGAACAACAAAATCAAATTCCCCTTCCCAGCCTCCTCAAGTTGAACCTTTATAAGAATTAAATATTTTTGAATTTATTATGCTTTATATTCTTCTTTCATATTATTAAAATATATACTCACATTTTTAAACTACAAAATAGTTTTCTTTTTGTTTTATTAATTAAAATAAATAATAAAATGAATTATTAATTCTGGTATAGTTTCACAATAAAGACAGTGCATTGTATTTTATTGTATGGATGTGCCATATTAAAGTAAATCAAGTCATTTTCTGATTGTTTTCAGTTGTTGCTAATTAATTCTGAATATAATAAAAATTATCTATTTTTCCCTTTGTGCAACTGTACCTTTAAGGCAAATTGTAATAAGTGAACTTGTAGTGTTTAAAGCTATATTTACCTCTGGGGAATGCTCATAAATTGCTATGGAAAATTCCAACCCATTAATTCTCTTACTACCACTTTAAGCAGTGCCTGTGTCTTCACATTATTTTCTAACTAGAGTATCATCAAACAATCTCTGATTATACGGATTACACCATGGTACCTCAGGTAACTAAGTTACTTAGCTTCCAGATTTGGAGGAAGATGGCTGCACTTGGATTTGTGTGAGGAAGTTGGCTGTGGTCATGTTTGTCATCTACTGCAGAGTTTGCAAATAGAAGTAAAAATTTTTCCAAACACTGTTGTTTGTGAACCAAAGTATTTTCAAACTGAAGCATTTGTGAACTGAGGTATTACTGCAATTTATGTATCAAATATTGTACCAGGTGGAATTAAAAATATGACAACTATTGCTGCTATGTGTTATCCAGTGGGAAAGCAAGGTTCTTTGATATGAGAAGTGACATATAAAACTTTTTTGTGTGACAAATTTCAGTTCTTATACTCCAGCCAAGTGGATATGAACAATGAATGAGAGAAACTGTATTATCAAACTGTGATATAAATCACAGATCACACATAAAAAATTAATGTGAAATTCAGTTTAAACACCAAAAAGTGCTAAAGAAACATGTACAAGGTCTAAGTTAGTTTATGGTGTTTCACTACTGATCATGAGAACAGTTTTCAAGTAGTTTAAGTGATTTTGCATTGGTCACGAACTGGATGACTGTGAAGTGTTTGGGACAATCTGCAACATCAAAATTTCCAAAGGATATTGAAAAAGTAAGAAAATGATTCTTTCAAACAAGAAACTGATTGTTAGGGCACTTTCTGAGGATCTCAACCCTTGTTATAGTTCCAATAAAAACATTTAACACTAGATTTGAAGATGAGACCAAATCTTCCTCAGTTATTTTGATTGTGGGACAAAAGTAATAGTATTTGTGAATTTTATCAGAGTTGTGGAATTGGACACCTTTAGACTCCACCTTTTTAAGAAATGTCATCAATGATTATGGAAAATGAAACTTGAATCTATTTCTCTGATTCTGGCACCAAAGTTCAAAGATGTAATGAAAATTACCTGAGCAGAGATTGTATTCATGAACACTATGGTGGATTCTAAATGGTGGAAGAACTTATTACCACATTCAAAAAATAATGTGGCAGAAAATAACCTCTCAAATTGGAAATCAGTTTCATCCTTCATCATGAAAATGCTCTGTCACATATCACTCTGATATGGCAATTTCTGTCAAATAAAAACATTATGAAGTATCTTCATCCACTTCATTCACAAAATCTGACACCATGTAACTTCTGTCTTTGTTATAAATCAAAATAATCATAAAAGATAAATGTTTTGAATTGATTCAGTGCAGTGAGGGCATCAGTTACTCACAATAGAAGACTATTTCACAAACTAATAATGATGGGATAAGAATATTCTAAGGCGGGGTGTTATTGAGGAGTAATGGAAATGTTTTTTACTATAATAACATCTTTAAAAATTAAACATCCACCTTATGTTTTGATCATAATCTTTATCTGTTTCAGTCACTTCTCTCACTCTTTACACACAAAATACCCAACATCCATGACTTAAAGGAGCAACGGTTTGTTTTGGTTCTCACTTCAGCCCACAGACCACTGTCTTCTAAGCACCATCACATGACAGAGGCACATGGTGGAGAAAAGCTGCTCAAGGCACAAGATAGGAAGCAGAAAGAGTGATAAAAGAGCCAGAAGGGGATAGGAACTCTGGGAGACCAAGCTCCCACTGACTTACTTGCCTCTTCCACTGGACTCCACCACCTACAGCAGGTCATTAGTAGGTCTCCATAACGCAGTCACCTTCAAAAGCCCCATCTATTCTATTCATAGGAACTCATGATGTTCTTGGGGGACATCTAGATACAAATTGTAACAGCATCTCATTGTTATTCCAAATCCTCTTTCTTCTTTTATAAAATGCGTTGATATATTTTCTTCAGCTAATTTGTCTTTCATCATCATCATTTGCTCTAAACTTTTATTATTCTAGCAAGCGAAGTTTCTTTTCATTGGTTTATAAAATTATTTAACACTTTTCCTTCTACTGTATGGCATTTTTTTCATCTCTGAGATACATTTATTAGTACAACCTTATTTTCAAACAAAAATATGTCAGTCCCTTTTATCTTGTAGATTCTTGCTATGATTAATGTAAAATAAAAAACTCTCATCCAAAACCTTGCAAGTTATTCTCTTATTAATATATAGTATAATCATTTGTACTACAATTACTTATTCACCAAGAATGTGTTTTGACATATGGAATTAAATAAGAAATTAGTCTTTTAATTCTTGTGTGTATATACCTAGCAGGGCAATGGCCGGGTCAAATGGGACCATCAATCCTAGCTCTTTGAGGATTCTCCAAACTGATCTCCACAGGGGTTGTATGAGTCTACAGTCCCACCAACAGTGGAGAAGGGTTCCTTCTTCTCTGCAGCCTCGCCAACTGTTGCCATTGACTGATTCTGAAATGGCAGCCATTCTATGTGGAGTGAGATAAAATCTCTATGTTGTTTTCATCTGCATCTCTCAGATGACTAATGGTGTTGAGCATTTATTCACATGCTTCTTAGCTTCTCTTACTTCTTCCTCTGAAAAAATATCTGTTCATTTCAGATGCCTATTTTTTAATTGGGTCATTAAATTTGGGTGGGCTGATTTTCTTGAGCTCTTTATATATTCTAGATAGTAGCCCTTTATCTGAGGAACAGCTGGTAAAGATTTTTTCCCACATTGTTGGTTGCCTTTTTGCACTGTTGGTGGTTTCCTTTGCTGTGCAGAAGCTTTTCAAAAGAATGAGGTCCCATTTGTTGATTTCCTCAGCCAATTCCTGTGCTATAGAAGTTTTGTTCATGAAGTCTTTCCTTAAGCCAGTGTCTTCGAGAGACATACATACATACATACATATTTACCTAACCTGTTTTGCAGTAGGTTTACAGTGTCTGTTTTAATGTTTAAGTCTCTTATCCACTTTGATTTCAGCTTGACCCATGTTTATAGCAGCCCAATTTGTGATTGCTACTTCTTGGAAACAACCCAAGTCTCCATCAACCCGAGACTGGATAAAAAAGCTGTGGTTCTTCTACAGAATGGAGTATTACTCTGCCACAGAAAACGGTAAGTTTGAATCCTTTATACTTAAATGGACATACCTTAAGGATATCCTCATAAGTGAAATAAATAGGTCACAGATAGGTACATATCACATCTTTTCTCTGGTATGAGAAAATAAAGATGTAAATGAATCCTAGAATTGTATGTTATATATTGTGAAATAGAAAATGCTCAATGTAAAATAGGAAGAAGAGGGGAAAATGAGATTGTAACAAAAAAGTAAGGAAACAATACTGGTACAAATACCCATTATGGAGTGCAATCATGATATGTATACGTAATGTACAAATAAAGATTTTTAAAAATGGAAAAAAAAAAATAAATAAGAAATCAGGCTCACTTTATTTAAATAAACAGGCAAGTAATTCTAAAAACAATAATGGATTTAACTGATTATTCATTTTTATTTATTGACACTATGTGTCATTCACTGCCAGAAGGATATTAAATACTTATGGTAAGCTTATTTTTTTCTCAAATTAGCAGGAGCACTGTAGTTCACAATTATTCATAAACTTGATTTTATTTTATTTTAAGATTATTTTTAGGAGATAAAGTCAATAAAGACATAAAATTAATTGCTAAAAATTGAAAATGTCATATTGAATATTTAATGTATATTAACACTTTTTTTCAATTTGTTATATCAGTAGATTCCCTTAAATTTGTTTACTGTTTGACCAAATTAGTAACATACTAAATTATTCTTTAATGTATATTTTATTTTCTTCCTAGACTTTTGTATTTATATTATATTATTGTTCAATACATATTTAAATTCTTTCTTTCAATGTAACATATGCCACTTAAATTTGTACGTATAATGCTGCTTTCAAAATAGTAAATATTCTTTTTCTTCTTTTTTGGTTCTGCTAGAGATTGAACACAAATGAAAGAAGCACTTAAAAAGCTGGCATGTGGGGACAGTTTCCTACACCTTGAAACATTCTGGTGCTACTGTTTACTGTTATATTCTGTGTACAGAGCAATGCTGTCATGATTTGGTCTTTGGTATTTCTACAGTGTAATTCTGATTGTTTCACTTGTAGATTTTTGTTCATTTTCTGTAAACAATGTTCCATCTACAAGTCATTTTATATTTTGTTTATTGATGTTTTGCTTAACAGAAAAAAAAATTGTTGCTTCATTTTCTTGATTAGGATGAAGTTTGTGAAATACTGCATATGTGAGTACATTTCCTGGAACAGTTTATATTTGAAGGAATTCGATGAGTTCCCTTCCTTGTGGACTCTAATCTCTACCAACCAATGGTAGTCTTCCTATTGCCTTGACATTTTCTTAGACTATCTTTTCTCTAAATGCAATGGACTGAAAAGATGAAAGTCCAAAGTAGTCACTCACGGAGCATGGGAAAGGCCTGCTAACAGCCAACTTGTAAGAAATTTGTATCTATCAGTTAGAGAACAATACATGGACAGAGTTACAAATGCACACTTTCACTTTGTTCTTGTGATGAACTTTGAGCCTGCCAAGAGGTAACAACTAGGTAAATCCATATAAATTGTCTTTTCTTTTATTTTTAAATTCAAATCTTTATTGGTACATTATGATTACACATCATCATCGCATTCAACAATGGGAGTTTGTACTAGATATGACATGACTTGAATCTCATTTTCCCCTCCCCCCGCCCTGCAACCCCCTACCCCCCTATATATATAAGCTTTGTTTCCTTTTTCCTTTACTACGATCACATTCTTTTCCCCTTGTTATTTACCCCTACAGACTCTTCCTTTTCATATATGTTCTATTTCACAATATTAACTATATATACTAGAATAGAACTCATTTACATTTTCCTTTTCTCATACCAGAAAACATATACAATATTTACATATCTGTGAACTATTTATTTCACTTATGAGGATGTCCTGAAGGTACATCCATTTAAATATGAAGCTGCATTCATTTTCCTAGGGACAAATTATATATGATATATATATATATATATATATATATATATATATATATATATATATATATATATATATACACATACATACACAACATGTGTTTATAATATATATTTAAAAAAAAAAAAGAAGAGGAATGAGCATTCTAAGAAAATGGAATACTTAATTCTCCTCACGGAGGAAGGTGGAGTGCAGGCAATTTTCAAGAAGGAATATTTGAAAGAGAACAAGCCCCCAAAATGGACAAAGCTTGGGACTCTGAGTGTGGTATCAATTTCAGTCTTTCCTTGGAGTTAATCTTCCTGTTTTGTGAGATATAGGAAGTGGAGTCCAAAATAATAGTGTACCTTCTGGAAAAATTTAACTGATTTCTTATTTAATTCCATATTTCAAAACATATTCTTGGTGAATAAATAATTGTAGTACAAATGATTATACTATATATTAATAAAAGAATAACTTGCAAGGTTTTGGATGAGAGTTTTTTATTTTACATTAATCATAGCAAAAATCTACAAGATAAAAGGGACTGACATATTTTTGAAGTCTTGACAAAACTTCTTCATGAGCTTCCAAAGACTGGAAGGACTGGAGGTTAAAGTAGACAGACAGACCTGGATTACTGAACTTTTTTATGTGTAGTGCAAGTAAATTTGTTTTTATATCTATCTTCATTTAAGTATTTATACGTATACTCTATTGAAGGTGGTATTAGTGAGATCCAAGTTAAAGTAAATTTTCTGAAAAATATAATGTATCATGAGGGATTGCCATCTCTTGCTCAATAAAAACACAAAAAGTGAGACTTAAAAGTAAGTCTTTTGAGATTCTAAATCATAAACAAGGAATTGTCAAGATAGGAAGACCAAACTGTTTGAGTATAAGATCAACAGATTGAAAGTTAAGAGACTGATGTGAAAAACACTACAAATGGATGATATGACTTAGAGAATGAGCAATCTTCAGACTAATGATAGTGGTTTTCAACTGATTGCTTGTGACCTTAAAAATGAATATACAGGTACCATTAAAGTAAAGTAAATGCCATATTCCATAGTTGCTGAATACTAAAACTGCAAAGCCACTTTGAACTTCTTTGCAAAATATTCACCTTGGCCATGGATTTGATGAAAAATCTTGCAGCGAAGAAACAAAGACTTATGTATTTTTACAATTCAACTGAAAAAAAATAAAGCACCTTAGAGATTTCTGCATGACATCTCACCAGCAAAAACAAATAGCTGGAAAAACAAGATGCCAAGAATCTTAAATAAATTTTCATACATTGCTCCAGAAACTGGCTACAGTTGCTTTCATTGAAATGCTGATTCAGGAAAATCTCAATAGAAATATTAATTATTTACAGAAGGTATAAAACTGATTCTTACTGCCTAAGCACCAAGCACTCACTTAAATAAATGATCTATTATGACATCTTACCCATATTATCTTCTAAAAGTTTTTTTGTGTGTGTTTGTTTGTTTGTTTGTTTTAAGGCAGGGTCTCAATTTTAGTTTAGGCTGGCCTTGAGCTCACTATGTAGACCAGGAGAGACTCGAACTGACAGCCACCCTCCTGCTTCTGCCTCCCAAGTGGTAAGATTACAGGTATGAGCCCCCACACCTGGCCTAAGTGGTGCTTATTGTCATTATAATCCAAATTTCCTCCTAGAATATTTGCAATATTCTCTAACTTACATCTCTGAATAAATGCTTAACAGTGCCATTATGATATAACCAATATGATACTTTAATTTCTTATGCAAAATACTTTGATGACAGAATTTTCTTATTGAAAGCTAATTTCTTAAAGCTTCGGTGGCTCTCCACTGGTAGTGAATCCTTTTGCACATTGCTCAACCTCCATGTCTTTGGCCATGTTTGGTAAGTCCCTCAATGTATACTGAGTGTCTGATACAATGCTGATTTCTAAATAATTTATGTATGATAAAATCTAGTTCAAATCCTACTCAAGGTAAAGAAACATCAAATAGAATGATAACAACGATTGTAATAAAGATTAAAGATTTTTATGTTTCATAATATGTTCAGATCTTGAGACAGTTCTTGGTGCATTGTCTAAGGCCAAAGTATCTGTTCCTTAGATCTGTGACAAAGTAGCTACATACCCCTACTTGGAGAAAAAAAATCTTAATATTAAGATGATATTTAAAGGAGAAGAACTCAACAGTAGGTATATAAAGTGTGTAACTGTGGAAATTAGAAGAAACAATCTATAGCTAACCAAATATGACAACATGGTACATGGATTGTCCTTTCTCTCACTTTTTGGAGGTGAGGTAGCAGAAACTTGAAGGAGACTTACAGAATGAGGTTCAGAGTATGGCCTTAGAAAATGCCTTTGTGAACCTCAAACAAAATTTTAACTTCTCCCTACCGCTCTCTTTTCCTTCATGAAATAAGGCTATTGGTGAATTCATATGTTTTTCAAGTATTTGGGGAAATATGTCGCTGTTCAGCTGATAAGCTAAATGGGCCTATTAAACAGTTTGTAGTGCAGTCTCAGTTACTCCCACATTACTGGGACATAATACATAACACTCATGATTACAAGGAGAAGAGGTATTTTTTGATTATTTTAGAGGTTTCAGACTTTCTGTGGCCTGTAGAAGGGGTGTGCTGGAAGGGTCTGGGTGAAGGAGGAAAGCTGCTCACCTCATGGCACTCAGGAAGCACAGAGTATAAGGAAGAGGAGGGAGGGAGATTTTGTTTGCTGCCATTGTTTTCAACTGAATTTTCATGTAAATGTACTTTGAACTCCAGCATTTGCAGAGGAAGTCTTTATTTCAAAGTTTTCCTAGAAAAGCAGTCAAGTAACATTTTCCTACATTATTAATAAGATCTTTCTTTAAAATTAAACTTGAAGGATGCATACTGCTAATTCCTTGGCTTGAGCATATCTGATAACAACAATCATTTATAGATCCTAGAGCTCTCTTTAGGAATTTGATGTTAAGTCAGCATATTTAATTTTTCTTTTTTAACCGAGATATTGTGGTAGTATTATCTTTCCTGCCTTTTAATAATAATAAAAAAATTCAGTGGTCCAAGTGACAATAATTTACTCAGGTATGCAGCTCTCATACTTATAAGATTTTGAAAATTCATGACTCCTGCTTACAGAGTAGCTTTTGTTTCTTTATGCTAACAATCATTATTTTTCCTTGTCTCCTATATTATATCCTGCTACCAAATAAACTATGAGAAACACTAAGGAGAAATGTCTCATAGTCACAACAAATTATTCCATATAAGCTAATTAACTAGTGCCTTCTAGTGTGCAAGGTATACAAACAATACAACAAATAAATAGGCCACACTGTTACCGGTCTGTTGAGTAGATTTGATAAAACATAAAAATAAAGTAAATTAATACGTTGGCAAAGTTTTTGCTTCTTCTCCCTTCTGAGAAGGGAGATACTTAAGTGAGATACTTAATCTCATTCTCTTCCTCCCCTGTGCATGGGCCAATGTAATGCAAGGATTCTTTTCTTCAATGGTGAAAGATTAAAGAGGAAAGAGTAACCTCACAGAGCATGAGCCTCTCAACACTGTCTTACTCGAGTGACCCAGCCTTACACTGGTTGTGGTTCTGAAACTAACATCATGTACCTTCTCATGGAAGGAGAGGGGAAGGAATCTCACCTCAGTGGCATTCTTCCCTAGAATTTATACATACAACCTAACCATGAGAACAATGTGTTTAAAAGAGAGACAAAAGCTTCAAATTACAACATAAAATTCAACCAATACGTTGGAATGTATTAGTAAAAACAGGGAGCCACTGAGAAAAAGAAAAACCCACACCCTGAAGGAGACAAAGGAGGGATGATAACTAAACGATATGTTTTAATTTGGTTCTATCCTGAAATGTAAAAGAAAAAAAGAAAACAAAACACCCCCAAGAAAAATGATTAAAGGGCAAACTGCTCAAGGCACATGTAAGCACAATCTGTAGTCTAGTGATGCTATAGTACCAGTCCAGATTGGTTGATTTAATGTAAGTAACATGGTTATATAAGGTACTACCATGTGGGGCAGATCAATAATGGGTAAGTTAATATTTATCTTCACAGAGCATCTCTATGTGTAAATCTATTTAAATGGAGTTTTACAACATATAGTACCAATAGATGCTATCTTAAGTGAGTGCACATATGAAGAAGGGTCAGTAGCAGGTGGAGACAAACCACAGTGTGTTAAACAAATCCTTACTGGCCTGCTTTTGAGTGGCTAGAAGCTAGTAATGCATTCAAATTTCACAAAGGTTTATGAACGGTACAAAATAAGAATATGCAATGGAAAACTTATATGATCTATAAAACAGAATATTTACCATGGGCTTTTCAAAGATAAATGCTGCTGCCTGCCCTGTTGAAAAATTCAGAAATGGCTGGGGATATAGCTCAAGTGGCATCACAAACTATCTGGGAAGCACATGGGCCCAGGTTCAATCCTTGGTATAGGGAAAAAAAAATTCAGAAATAACACTTGAGAGAATAAACATCATAATTACAAACTGGCAAGTGGGAAATAATTAACTTTGGGAAGCAGGACATAGACAGATGGAAGCAGAGGACGCTATACTGCTGGGTGATGTCCCTGTTAAAATACTATATTAATCAGTTTAAGTTATCATGCAAATATAACTGAGGCAAGCTGCTTTAGAAGCCAAGGTGTTTACATTTGCTCAAGGGTCCTGGATGGTCAAAGTGGTGACACTTGTATTGCTCCATTCAGAGAAGGGTAGGAGTCAGGCAATGGAAGCAGCTCTTGTCAGAACTCAGTGCTCACATCTGCAACTGGAGCACAGAAAAAGCAACAGAGATTCAGACTCCATGATCCAGGCAAATAAACAATCCAAAGTAACCTTCACAACAATAAAATGTGTGGAAGCCGTGAAGAATGTAAGATTATCATTTGCTTAAAAACTAAGTGAAAATACAGGCCACATGCCAGGAATGCTTAACAGATGTGAGAGATTCTGATGCAAATGACAAGAAACTGGTACAAAGTCTAACAAAAACAAAGACCTAGATGGTTCAGGAGGATGACATTCTGCCATGCAGGGGGCTCTCTTCAGTAGACTTTTGCTTTTCTCTGACTCAACATACATTTGTTAGCTGTAGATCATGGTTATTCCTTAAGCTATCTGTTCCATGACACTTTAACCTGTAATCTGAACAACCGTTCTCTTTCAAGCCAGTTTGTTAATTTATGTTGTTGAAGCCAGACCTACTAACACACACCTCTAATTCTACTATTCTGGGAGACTAAGGCAGAAGGATTACTGGATTGAGTTAATACAGTGCAAATTAGTAATTTAAATTCTATCACAAAATAGAATAGAATAGAATAAAATACAGGCAGGAGATTTAGCTCAGTAGCATTGCACCTACCTTGAAGGCCCGAGGTTATGAGTTTGATCCCTGGTATTGCATACATAAATGAAAGAAAAAATAAAATAAAATAGTAAAGTAAAATAATAAAATAAAAATAGAGGTTTGGAATGTAGCTCTGAGGTTTTTTTTGTTTGTTTGTTTGTTTGTTTGTTTTGTTTGTTTGTTTTAGGTTTTTTTGAGACAGTGTCTTGCTTTGTAGTTCAGGATGGCCCTGCGCTCAGCCTCCAACTCACATCACAGGAATCCTCCTGCCTCTGCCTTCCGAGTGCTGGGATTACAGGTGTGAGCCACCACCCCCGGCACTGTGGTGTGTGGTACTAGTTGCTGCTGGGCGTGAGTCTCCACACCCAGTATGGTATGTGGTTAACCAGGGGATCGAACCCGGGCCCTTGTGCTTCCAAGACAGGCGCCAGAACCACTGAGCTAACTCCCCTGCCCAGTGTAGCTCTGAGTTCTGATCCCAGTACTACCAGGAAAAAAACAGTCATTTTAGTGAAATAAAGGGCTACTCCCACAACACCTTCAAAATTAGGATTTCATCCAGCATGAATAAAATCAACCTTCATGGAAAAAAAAGGAAAATTATGTTTATTTGGAGGCAATTATGAGTACAGTCCAGAAAAAGAAAGATTCCAAATATTTTCTAAAAGTGCTCTTTATAAAATAATGTCTATTTCCATAATTTAAAACTACAGGTGGAAACCACATGTCTGTGAGAATTGATGCCAGAGTGATTTAAGCTACCTGTAAAAACAGGATTGGATGTAGTCTCAGCCTCTGGGTATTGCAGGGCAGCACATTGTCCATAGGTTGGTAGAGTTAACAGTGTTTAGGAAATTGTGGTTTTGGTTCCATCTAAATATTATCCCACATAGTAAGAGGGACAAGAAAGCTAAACTGTTCTATGCTTCAGCTCCCATTGGTCTGAGGTCTGGTTCATACTGGCCTCTTGCCTATTTTAAAAATTCCAATTTGAGTTTTTTTCACCTTGAAAATATATATGGCTTTGAAAGAAGATTGTGAGGTATTGTTTCAAGAAAGACTGTTCTATCATTCCAAGTAAATTAGAATATTGTTTATAATATTGTCTAAAGTATGTAATTTTTAAAAGTTCTTTTCTTAAATTTCTTATAATGAGTGTAAAAGCATGGTTTATTTAAGTTAATCACCTGTGAAAAGCCTCCTTCTTTGACATTAAATATCATCAACAAGTTAGTTCCGCTCAGGTAGTGATCTTTATTTTGAGAATCAAATTAATAAAAAGACCCAGTAGGTAGGAAAAATATCTAAGAGACTGGTGAGAGTCAGCCTTTCAACCTCATATTTTAAAAGAAAAGCAACACTAAACTCCTTTGCATATGAAGGATTTACATATGAAGTGGTGTTTTAAAAATGTCTTTTACGAACGGATATGTAGAAAATGTGAAAGGTTAAAGAATGTTCTTTGGTAAATTCCTTTATAAAGACAGCTCTATATTTGATTCAATTCCCCTTGAACTTTCTTGCTTCAAAAGCAGATGAAATGCTTATGAGTAGGTCACTATCACATAAAATTACAGTAACTGGTTTGAAATGCCTGGAAATTTTTAGTTAAGAAAATGAACTATCTGGGAAGCCCAAAAGTGTTCAGAGAAAAGAAAAAAAATAAAGCAGACTTTATTAAAAAACAGTATAAAATACCTAAAGCCATAAGATCAAATTAATGACTTCTTTATAATAAAATATTTTACCGAAGTGTAGCATCATACCTCTGAACATAAATGTACAGCTATTTACCATATGGTTAGAGATATATCAAGGAATGTGCTAAGCTACTGTTCTTTGTAAGTCAAGAATTCTGACCAAGTCCCTTAATTATAATTAATTTCTGTTAGATACCAACAGAGGTTCATAAAACATTTGGTAATTTTGAAAAGTATCCTGGTCACAGAATTCCTTGCAGAGAGCTGGAAGATTTGCACTGACCTAGGTTATTTTAACAGTCTCACTTTGTTTACATAACAATTTTGAAGGTATGCAATCACTTAAAACTATAAGGAAAAATACAAGAGTGAGGTGCTCATGATCCTGTATCATTTATAGCATATGATGATAAAAAAGAATGTTCAGCAGCTGTATGGATTTTCACACCTTGGAAAGTGGATTTTTATGTGGAAAATATAGCTATGATCTAAAAATTAGACAATCTAGATAGAACTATGGGATTTTGAAAATGAAATTATGGCCACAACCAAAGAATAGCCTAAATGCAACAGTTAAATGACTGCAATCTAAAATGTGTAAATAGCAAAGCAAAGACTTTTGAAGATACCAGATTTTCTTGGAAACTCCCTCTTTTCTTCCCTTCTCTTGCTGTGTTTTTTCTTATAAAAGGTTAAACAACACACCTTCAGTAGCTTCACTTTTACATAAGGCATAAGAAATATTCTGAGGCCCCTGCCAACTTCAGACAGTAACAAACGACAGAAGGACAGATAGGTAGTAAAAATTATGCGAACATAATATTTCTTTTTCTCTCAATGATGTCATGATACTGCTTCTTTTCTTGTTATCACATACAGGAGGATTGTAATGTGAGTTTGAGGCTGAGCTCAGGGCCAGCCTGAACCACAAAGCGAGACCCTGTCTCAAAAAACCTAAAAAAAAAAAAAAAAGTAAAACTATCAAAAATATCAGGCAATGCAAGTATTCTACTCTTCTGAAGGAATTGTTAACTAGTGCACTATTGAGTCTGAAGGTAGAAATCAACCAGAAAATGTAAAAGCCTGTATTTTATTACCCAATGACTCTTGATAAATAATCTAGAGAAAAAATTTCATATGTTATCAGCATGAGCTGAAATTTACAAAATAATCTTTTGTGATATTTGAAAGGGTAAATATATCAACTAGCAAGTAAACTGATTTAAATATATATATTTATGAAATAACAACTATGATTACAAATGCAGAACTGAGAACATCAAAACAGGTTTGTTTCATACAAATATATGTGAGTAAAAATTCATTATATAAAAAATGGTTACTACACTTTTGTTCAAGCACACAGAAAAAAACTATGGTTAACATGCTCTTTTGTAGTATGTGATGCTATGTTTATTTATGTGTGTACACTTTGCTGAAAGGAGAGAGAGATAGAGGAGGGGAAAGGTATCAAAGAGCTAAAAGTCAGATTAAATATCACACTTCCCTGAGGAGGGGGGGAAGTATAAAAAACAAAGGACATTAGGGTATTTTATTAATTCTAAAGTTTATTGAATTTTGTTAATTATATGAGTATATTTTGTTTGAATTTGCTTATTTATTTATTTATTTAGAGACATGGTCTTGCTTTCTGTAGTTCAGGCTGGACAGCCTTGAACTCACAGAAATCCTCCTGCCTCTGCCTCCCGAATGCTGAGCTTACCAGCATGAGCCACTACACCTGACACTGTATATCTAGTTATCAGGGATTGAACTTGGGACTTTGCGTGTACCAGGCAGATGCCAGAACTACTGAGCTAAATCCCTGGCCCTCATTTATTTATTTTTGAAAACAACTTACATATAATTAGAAAGAGTAATTTGTATTTTCCAGTGTTTCATCCTCATTTTTTAGTTTCCAATTCAACAATGAAATTATGTTAAAGATCACAGATCATAAATTTATGTCATATCAGAATGAGATTTTTGCTTACCTTTTGACAGTAGTCTTAAATTCAATTAGTTTTGTTATACAAATAGTAGTGAAATACTACTTCATGATGAAATGTATAGGCATGTATGCATGTGAAAACTTTCCTTCTGTACCAGTATTTCACCCCTTTGCATCTCTTTGCATCTCTCTATCTCTGTCTTCTTCCTCTTATCCTCCCTCTGAATCCCAAGACTATATGATATTGGCCCACTTATTGCTGAGGACTCTTTTATTTTCCAAAAATAGATTTATTTTTCCTCTCTGCGCTTCATAATTCATGGTTTTTTTTTTTTTGCATCTTCAGATTTACTGATCTTTCATTTTCACTGTCACTTGTGCTGCTTAAGTCATTCTATGAATTTATTTCATTTTAGTATTTGCATTATTTTTAGAACAACATACTGTGGCTCTTTTCAGTATATTTCATTTCCTTTCATGCCTACCCATCTTTTTTTTTAATCTTTATTGGTACATTAAATATACACATCATGACTGCACTCCATAATGGGATTTGTACCAGTATAAGACACAACTTAATTCTCATTTTTTCCCATAGCCCTACCCACCCTACCACCCCCCCATATACATAAAATTTGTTTCCTCACTTTTTTGTTACAATCCCAACATTGTCCCTTTTCACCTTATTTTACATTGAGCATTTTCTATTTCACATGATAAATTTGAATCATTTCTACTTAAATGGACATACCTTGAGGATATCCTCATAAGTGAAATAAATAGGGCACAGATAGGTACATATCGCATCTTTTCTCTGGTATAAGAAAATGAAGATGTAAATGAGTCCTACCCATCTTTTTTGAAATTATTGAATGCATTTATATTACATTTTAGAAAGTATTTTTTCTTATTATTCAGTTCCTTAAAGAAAGGCTCTTTTGAAGATGCTGCTGAAAGTCATAGATATTTAGTGAGATCGTCCCCTTCTGGCTGATAGAACAAAGTGACTATGTTATAACCACCAGGCAAAATTTTTAAATAGTCAGTGTATTAAATTTGGTAACTTACGCTTTTTCCATTGTTTCTAAATAAAGCTGTTGCAAAAACAAAACAATAACAAAAATAATCAAAGATATGCAGCAACACAATTATTATTTTCTGCTGGTGGATATGTCAATTGGTGAGCTCTGAAAATTGGTCAATTTCCAGCCCTATGATAGTCTGTCTTTTCTCTACTCATTACTTTCTCAGATCCATGGAGCAGAAATCTGCACATGTTCCTATCCAACTGGCAGGATCCTTACGCATGTTTCTGGAGCCTTCATGATGTATCCTGTGAAACCCATGCCCTTCAGTCTTCCTCAGCCCTACTAATTACCTCCTAAACTCAAGAAGACATCCAGGCTTGCTTCTCCACCTTCTTGGAAATAACCCATCTTCAGAAGAATGTGATGACAGAGCTAATCCCATTTCTTACCATGCTTTCCATTAAACTCAGCATAAAAATGAGTGTTACATGGATTTGGAGATGTATAGCTATTTAGATGAGAGAAGTTCAGTACCATTTACTCCATCATGGCTGCCCTCTCTTTTTAAAAAATAAATTGTATAATACCATTTAAACACATGCTTAGTGAAAGAAATATTCTTCAAACAACACAGGCATTTAGAACTGACTTGGCATTTAATGCAATTTGCATACGTATCCTCACCTTCAAACAAGCACTCAGAACAGAAGCAACATATCTCCTCAAAGGAATTTTTGGCTAATTAGAAATGATTAAATAATAAGAAAGTATGTTTCAGATATTATATCATACCAAAGTATATAAAATTACATTGACTCATATGAGTAAATATATAAATTTCTAAATTTAAAAAGTTTTAATGTTTGCTACTTTTGAATTAAATATATTTGCAAACTTCTCAAGCAAAAAATTTCATTAGAATTTCACCTGTCTGATGCACATTCACAAAATTTGCAAGTTCTCACTAAGGGGAATCAACTATACAAGTATTGATATTTTTGTGAAATCTCATGATTTTATTAATAAGAAACCTACCAATGGGTTTTTTAATTTCAATATTTACTATTGAAAAAATCATATTTAAAATTTGATAAAGAATGCTGGTTCTTGATCCTAATTCTTTTATATTAATAATTTAACTTATATTAATAATTTAAATTAATGATTAGCAAGAAAGCAGAGAACCAAAGTTGCAGTGAGAATACAAATATATCAAACTATAATGAATACAATAATTCAACCACCAGTTATTAATTGTTTAGATGTAGTAGGAACAATTCTCTTTTATGTATCTGTTTTTTGAACTTTATAATCTCCTTTGAGACAACTCATGTTTTCATATTTATTGTATTTATGAGATAATTGAGAGTTGGTAACGTGATTATCTTTGCCCAAAGACAGAAGTAGACAGTACTAGCACTCAAGTTCTGCTAGACAACAGGTCCTATTTTTGAATATACCAGACAAGACACTTAGTGTACTAATACTGAAAACCCTAGTTACATTTAGCATAGCATGGTATGCTAACAGGCTACAACAAAGTAAAGTTTTGAGTAAACAGTTTTTAAAAAAATGTTTTGTAAATAAATCTACAAACTAGTTACTATCATTTCTCTTCTTACCCTTGACTTCAAAGTCAAAACTGACTAATCAAGGTAGATGTCATCTTTGGAATTTATAACACTTCCCATTATACTGAGAAAATTTTCATTTATTTTAGAGGAAAAAGATTCATTAAAACTCTCAATTGTAAACTAAATACCAAATATCAGTTAGAATGCAAATGCACAGTTCACGGATATGATAATTTGATCAAATTAGATTCAATTATTAATAATTACCTTTACCATTACTATCTGTAAGTGTGTTTTAAATAGCTCACTGAAGGAAGACAATTCATCTTCTCAGTGAGAAATAGATTTCTAGATTTGAAATGGTAAAGACATGTACAACTGGAGTCAGGGGAGAAATCACCAGATAGTGTCTCTTCAAGAGTCTACTGTGCAGGGGCTGGGGATTTAGCTCGGTGGTTTCAGACCCTGCTTTGCATGTGCAAAGGCCTGGGTTCGATCTTTGTTAACCACAAACAACGTTGGGAGTGAAGACTCATAGTCACCAGCAATCAGAACCACATAACAGTGCCAGGCATGGTGTCTCATGCCTGCAATCCTAACACTCAGGAGGCAAAGGCAGGAGGATTGCTGTACATTTAAGGCTGAGCTCAAGGCCAGCCTGAACTGCAAAAGCAAGACCCTGTCTCATTTAAAAAAAAAAAAGAAAAAAAAAAGTCTACTGTTCAGGAAAAAATTGGGCTACCCTGAGAAAAAGAAAGGACAAAGACAAACAGCCACAGTGGACTAATGAGTGAACAGATCAAGAGAATTTATGCTATGAATTAGAAAAGAGGTGCAGTCAAACTCCGCTCCCAAATCCACAGCTAAATAGGTTGGAAACACCCACTCTACTCTTCGATCAGATACACGGGCGCAAGGGGCCTGCGCTGGAGGCAGGGATGGAACACGCTCCTCACACTGGAACAGTGGATATATGCAAAAAGGCAACACAGCAGCTGAGAGAGCTGTGGACAGGATCACAGAGGGGAGACTTGGGCAAGAGACATAGGAAAGACGCTTAATTAAGGGAAGACCCCTGATCATAACTCCAATAGTCAGAAAGTTGAAAATCAAAGGGAAAACTAAGAGAGACACTGTATTGAGAACTCAGCGGATTACAACCCTTGGTGAGCTGGTAAAATCAGCACCTCCTATTGGAACTTGCACTTACTTCGGGGGAAGGGTGGCTCAAATCTGTAGCAGAACTATGCAGAGTTCAAACCTAAAAATCTGGGAGCTAAATTAAGGGCTTGTAGCCAGAAATCAGCTTGAACTCAGCAGATTTAGGCAGATTCGCTGAGATTATCTTACTTGACTTGCAGGCTGATGCCCATATTGCCTATCACTGCCACGGAGACATGTTTGGAAGGAACTCTTTGTTTGTTTGTTTTCCCTATTTTTTTCCTTTTTTTCGTTCTCTTCCCTTCTTCTTCATTTCTCTCCTTTTTTGTCCCTGCTAGTATTCTACTTTTTTTTTTTTTTTTCTCTCAATGGTTCTTATTCTTATAGGAAGGTGAATACATTTCCAAGCTGTCTTGTTGCTGTCAGTTGGCTCTGTTTTGTACCTCTTCCTTCCATGTCTCTTTGCCTTCATCCAGTTTCCCAAGGTTTCTGTGACTTACCTGTGTCCTCTAGCCCTATTTCTGAACTCTATCTCTCTCTCTATTTTATCTCTCAATCCTCCTACTTCATCCAGGTCTTCCAGATGTTGACACCGCTACACTGAAGGTCTTGTATATGCTATAGTTCTATTTAGTCATTAACGTTGGTATGTGGTCACAGGTCTAGTTCATGAGCTCAAAAGTGTTAGAGGAGGTCTACAAAAATTTGTCATTCTCTGGACTGTGTTTGATATGGTTGTTGATAGTGATTGTATTATTTTGGCTAAGGTAACACAGTTGTTCTGTTCAAGTATATTCCCAGGTGTTCCAAACATGAGATTGCTCAAGGGTTATTACTGACACAAGGCCGAAGGCACAACTACATCTCATGGATGACACAGGAAATAACCATTACCTAAGGCGTTTAGTATTAGAAAAAAAAATACTTTAATAAGCATTTAAGAGGTAGCAGTTCAGGAAGTAAATAAAAAATATATTCACAATAAAATAGAAATGAGAAGAAATATAAATAAGATATAAAACCAGAATTTCAGATCACCAAAAGGAATTTTAGGGAACAATGAGGTAGAAAAACCTAAAACTGAAACATCTGGACCCCTAAACTGGCAACTAAACTGGAAATAATGAAATGAGAATTCATTTCTCAGATAATAATGGAGATAGTGTCCATAGTGAAAGATGTGATTAATAACTCAAATTCTATTTTTCTGTTATCTTTTGCCTGCATTGTATATTTCTGCTAATTATATTTTACCTCCTACAGTGATTTATAAATTGTAATACCTTTTTATTTGCTGGTTACTGTAGTTTAACCACAATTAGCATTCAATTAATGACAAATAACTTCATGTGTAATATAATCACTTTACACATGTGTAATTGTACTTTTCATTCTGACACTTGCAATATAATTTTAATACAATTTAATGAATTTAAATTGCACTGTCATTTTATTTACTTTATGACATGTTTGGAGATTTCAAGAGTAATATAAGAAGTTTTTCAGTGGTTTGCTGCTCATCTATCATTTTTAGTGCTCTTAATTTCTTTTGTTTGATGCAGATTTACAGCCAATATCTTCATTTTGTCTGAAGGTATTGCTTTAATATTTTAAAGTACACATGTGCTGGTGACAATCTCTTTTAACTTTATAGTCTTGAAAAATCTTAGTTTTTGAAGGTCACTCATTATAAAAAATATTCTGGCTAAGATCCTTTTTCTAATTTCCCATTTTACAGATATTTCATTGCTACTTTCCAACTCATATTGTTTTCATTCTTATATTAGTTAACTGCTCATTAAATATCTTTTTCTTACAGTTTTTGTTAGCTGATATAAAATATATACATCTTTTCTCAGGTTTCTAACAAACTAATATATATTTTTTTTGCAATTTTTTCTTCAGGAATGTGTGTATAGGTCTTTGAATTTATTAGAATGAGTGCTTGTCCTTTGGTTTTCGTACAGACATTCCTGCTGAAAATTTTAAATTTGTCCTCCTTTCCCTTTCTGTATGAGTAATTCATTATTCAGATAGTAGACTTTATAAGCTTCTTTCATATTCCAATCATTCTATTATTATGCCATGTTTTCATGTTCAGCAAATATTTTTCCTAACATTTCTAATTTGCCAATCATACTATTCTAGGTATTTTTCATATGTATGTTGTGCTTAATTTTAATTTGGAAATTCAGTCCAAATTTGTTTAAATTTATCCTTATCTTACCTAACACACTCACTTTTTCCTACTTTCTTAAAACATGGAATTCA
This sequence comes from Petromus typicus, assembly GCA_004026965.1. NCBI lineage: Eukaryota > Metazoa > Chordata > Mammalia > Rodentia > Petromuridae > Petromus > Petromus typicus. The sequence continues at coordinate 54,708 of PVIR01004747.1, forward strand.
GTATCAACTAACTACTCAAGGGTTTATTTAATTATTATCAACTTTGTGTCATTTTTCAGGCTTTTATTACTGGCTTTTTAAATTTTTTTCATTTCCACTATACATTTTGCTTCATTTTGAATTTTCTTGGGAGAGTACTGGGGATCAAATTCAGGGCTTTCCATCTGCAAAACAGGTGCCAGAACCAGGGTGCTACATCCCTGGCCGTCCCTGGCCATTTCTGAAGCTTAGTAACATCTGATTGGCTACCAAGCACTGTAACTTTGATCTTGTTGAGTCCTGGACATTTCTGTATTCCTGTACAAAATTACTGAGCCTGTCCTGAGATGTCACTTTACTTGTAAGCACTTTATTTCTTCAAGATTTAAAACTATGTTGTTATGTCTGATTAGGGCTACTTTACATAAGGGCTGCTTTTGCTCTAACACTGAGAGTTCCTTTGTCACTCTCACTCTCCTCCGACCAGTGGAAAGAGGCAACAGTCCTGGAGTTGTGTAACAGAGAACTGCTACTAATTTTCTTTAGGTGAGTTTTCCAATTCTCTGGTGGTCCTGTATATATTTTATTTCTCTCTATGCTCAACATCAACATCAAACAGGATATTGGAATGATCTATAAACCACCAAGTTTTTTTTTTCCTTCTCCATATTCAGTATTTTGCCCAGTGAGTCTTAATTATTTTGACCCAATAAGACCCTCAAAAACCCTGTAGTCTGTAAGCCAGGGTAATCAGGTACCTCACATTTGTTACCTATTTATCATGCTAACTGTCACTTGCTACCTGTTGTTCAGTGTCTAAAAATACATTATCTCATCTATATCTGTCTGCTTTTTGAGTTTTGTGCTGTTTTGTTTTGTCTTGTGGTGTTATTTCTGTTTTTAGAGGGAGAAAACAAAGTTAGTCTTCTCATTCTGTGTTGGCTACACACAAAAGGTTGTGCCTACTATAATTGTAGTTTTAACTTCTAATAGAAAATAATTTTTCATATGTATCAAATACAATAAGAGGATCTTATAAATTTTGAAGAGGTAATATGAAGGACTTTATTTTTCATTTTTTAAATCTTTATTGGTACATTACATCTATGCATCATGACTGCACTCCATAATGGGGATTTGTACCAGTATAAGACACAACTTAATTCTCATTTTTTTCCATAGCCCTACCTACCCTACCACTCCCCCATATACATAAAATTTGTTTCCTTACTTTTTTGTTACAATATCATCATTTTCCCCCTTCTTCCTATTTTACATTGAGCATTTTCTATTTCACAATATATAACATACAATTCTAGGACTCATTTACATCTTTATTTTCTCATGCCAGAGAAAAGATGTGATATGTACCTATCTGTGCCCTATTTATTTCACTTATGAGGATATCCTCAAAAGACTCATATCACAGTGACATATGTGCACCCATGTTTATAGCAGCCCAATTTGTGATTGCTACATCTTGGAAACAACCCAAGTGTCCATCAACTAGAGACTGGATAAAAAAGCTGTGGTTCTTCTACAGAATGGAGTATTACTCTGCCATAAAAAATGATAAGTTTGAATCATTTATACTTAAATGGAAATATTTTTATTTTTCATTTTATTGTAGGGAGAGTAATTTCAGAACTAGAATAACAGCTATTCACCTTCTACTTTCCTTTGGCCTTGCTGGAGAAGTAGTGTCTTTATGCAGATGGGTAATGTATCCAGCTAGGATATATTATCAGGATGATTAATTCTGCTAGAAACATACACCCTTTTGGTCTAACAGTTTAAGTGACCATATCATGGACAAATATACTTACTTTATAAAGTCTAATTTTAACAATATCTAATTGTCCTCTATTTTTAACACTTTGCTTAAACACTTTCCCATCTTTGCTTTAATCTACTAAAAATTAATTTGTCTTTTTAGAATACAATATTCTGTGAGATTGTGGTGGCAGAAGGATGAGCATGAAAATTATATTTGCTACTTTTAAATTGTTTTATTGTTTTACCTTTTATGTATGATATATACATAAAATTTTACTTAAAGATCACATATGCTGGTTCAGAGAACGTTCTGAAAATCTTAAACTTGGAGTAAATAAATTTTTTTAAGAATATTAACTTTAGAAATGTGTCAATATGCCTAAGAATTTTACATGTACTGATTAAAAAAACACATAATACTGACAAAGACAGTTTATGAAAGTTACTTTTGGGGATATAGTTTTATTAGGGAAGAAGAAGTAGAGAATAATATAACACAATTAAATCAGTGAGAGATAGAAGTGGAAATCAAAGGTCATCAGTGTGGACCAATAGAAAAACTTCAGTTGTAAAAGTAGAGTATCTATATTGAGTAGAGACAGCAGATGAAAACTGATACAATCTTCTCCATTTCACAGAAGTGAGCTAAAGAGCAAAGAACCAGACCATGCTGTCAGATTAATCAGATTTGAACTCCTCATGGATCTACAGCCAGCTTAATTGGTGAATTTTAAAGCAATAATAAAGCTTTTATCCCAAAGGAGAAACAAAGCTTAACGATCTTATTATCTCTTTTTGCTAGTTGAATTCCATAGGCTTGAAAATGTCTGAAAATCTAACAAGTTTTTGTTCTTTAAAAAAAAAAAAAAACAGTATTTATAAAATAACTAGGCAAAGACAAATCACTAAGAAAACAACCTGATGAAAGAATTCTGTCAAAACCAGTAAAGCAGAAATTAACTAGAATTTAACAAGGGGAAAGAAATCCACCTTTAAGTGTTTCTGGCTAGATGGCTGTACGGCTATACAAGAATCTATATCATAATCATTTCTGCTATTTATAAATACACTTGAGGTTTTTACATGTTTATGTACACAAATACACATGTATGCAAATATACATCAATGATAATACACAAATATAAATATACACAAAAATAATACATGTTTGTGCGTATAAAAAGACTAGTTTCTGTATATTTTGGTCAATTCAATAACTTATCCACCTGCTTACTATGGTGTTATACAAAACATAAAAGATAAGCTTTTTAAAAATTTGATGCAAGCACTGTTGAAATGATTCAAGCCTTTAATAAGCTGATCTTTTATTGATTACCTACTGTTATTCATATAAGGGAGGAATATTTACACCACTTTCAAAATAATCTGCATGTAATTTACTTGTCTAACATTACAACTCCAACTCTCAAATCGACATTGTCCAATTTAATCCAATATATACCTTTTACTGTGAAGCTTTTTCCTTGATGCTCATTCCCTACATTGCTAATCAGATAAGTAACATTCATCTCAAGTCAGCTTAAATATCACCCCCTTCCTGGAAGACTCAGTTCCTCCATATATATTCCTGTTTCTACTACTGTAATTGTAATGTTAGACTACACAGTGAATCCCTTATTTATTCTCTCTGCTTTCTCTTATGTTTAATTTTTTTAAGTATTTATATAATTTTTGGTTTTTTGCAAGCAACTGTCATACATATTCTCCATCCTTATTTTTCAAAATGGATGAAGAAGACCTAAAGTAAACATCCCAAACACACTTGCCTTTGCAGAACAGAGACTGAACTCATGACCTTGTGTTTACGAGGCGGGTGCAGAGCCACTGAGCTACATGCCTGGCTGATGTTTGCCTTGTGATTCACTGACTGATGTTTGGTCGTGATCTTATGTATACAATCGAGCTACAATGAGAAGCTCCTGAGCAGAGCTTTCCAAAGGGCTGTAACCTCATCTTTCCTTTTGTCTCCAGCTGCCATGCCTAACTGGATGTCTGTGTCACAAGCATGAGTCCTTCAGAGTCCTCTGTGGCACAGAATGCTTGAAGCTTTTGATCCTTTCAAGGAACTAACAAAATCTGTGATTAGCTTTTGCTTTTTGCTCAAGACAATGACTGTTTGACACTGAATATCTTAATTTTAGTCTCTTTTAAAATGTTCCTAGACACAAAACAGTTCCCTAAGACACCAGATCTTGGTTCATTTGATTTAATTTCTTCTTAAATTTTATTTTTTAATTTTTCATTTATGGTAAGCAAAGTGGAGAAACTCGTCTTCCTTTTTTAACATTTTCTTTGAAAATCTCCTCATTTAAATATCCAAGTAAACTGCATTAAAGATGTACTTTTCACACAAATATAAAACTTGGTTTAACTAAAATGGATTATGTTTGCTTTCTTTATTAAAAAAGTATGTTTTAATTTCTCACAAGTCTACATAAGCAATCCCTTTGTGTCTACCAGCAATGTCTTTGAGATAATTTTAGCATCTGGAGACATTATAGATTTTCTTTATTGTGCTCCTTTGTAGAGCCATCCTGTGGCAAGGGAAGTAATAACTACATTGCTGCTAACAAGCTGTACAAAGTAAACAGCACCATTTCAATTCTGCTATTCACAATTCTGTTTATTTTTACTCATTACCATAATTTACAGCCAATTTTAGACTTGACTTTACATAGTTCATATAGATAGCAGTATACGGTGTCAGCACAATAAAATCTATATGTTTCTTTTTTGTAACTATTACAACTACAAAATCAATGGCTTACAGCAACACAGATTTATTATTTCACAGTCAGAAATATCAGAAGTTCATAATGTTTCATCAGGGCTACACTTATTCTGGAAACTCTAGGGAAGAAAATAATCTGTCCGGGCCGGGGAGTTAGCTCAGTGGTTCCGGCGCCTGTCTTGCAAGCGCAAGGACCCGGGTTCGATTCCCCGGTAACCACATAACAATACTGGGCATGGAGACCCACACCCAGCCACAACCAGTACCACATACCACAGTGCCGGGCGTGGTGGCTCACGCCTGTAATCCCAGCACTCGGGAGGCAGAGGCAGGAGGATTGCTGTGATGTGAGTTTGAGGCTGAGCTGAGGGCCAGCCTGAACCACAAAGCGAGACCCTGTCTCAAAAAACCTAAAAAAAAAAGAAAGAAAAAAAAAAGAAAATAATCTGTCCCTTTGCCTCTCACAAATTTGAGACTTCACATTTCTGAGACCATAGTTCCACATCACTTCAACTTCTATTGTCCGTCTCTCTTCTCTATCCCTGATCCTATTGCCTCTTTTATACAAGGATGTTTCTGACTATATTGAGTTTATGCAAGTAATTCACAATAAACTCTTTATTCCAAAATTCTTCACTTATTCACATCTGCAAAGTCCTTTTTACTTGGAAGGTAACAAATTCATAGTTTTGGACAGTAGGCCTTGTATATATGAGTAGTCATTGGTGTTGCTCAATTTCCACGTGTTTGTGAAAATCCTAAAATTTATTTTGCTATTGATCACCAATTTCAAGGCACTGTGTTTTGACAGTATAAAAGGCTAACTTGAAGTCCATTGCATTTACTTAACATGTTCTAAGAACTAGCATGTGGTCTATTTTGGAGAATTACCCATGAGCACCTAAAAAGAATGTATGTTCTGACTTTGTGCTATGAAAAACTCTGTAAACATCTATTAAGTCAATTTGTTCAAAGGTTTGATTTAGTTCATATATTTCCTTATGGACTTTTTGTCTAGTTGATCTATTAGTGATAGTGAGGTATTGAGTTCCACATTACTATTGTACTAGTACTTATCTGGCTTTTCATGTCCATTAATATTTGTTTTGTATAGTTGCGGACCCTAGAATTTGGTGCATAAATATTTCTCTTAGATAGTTCACTGTACAAGGATGTAGTGTCCTTCTATGTCTCTCTTAGTCAGTTTTGGTTTGAAATCTGTTTTGCCTACAAATAAGATAGCCAGTCCTGCTTTTTTGTAGTTACCCCCCACCACAGGGAGAATTGTTTTTCATCCTCTTACTTTCAGTCCATGAATTACATTCTGAATTAAATGTCTTTCTTAACAGAACATATTATATGATCTTGCTTCTTTTTTTATTTTAATTTTTTCATCTTTACTGGTACATTACATAAATGCATCATGCTTTCACCCCATAATGGGGATTTGTACCAGTATAAGACACAACTTAATTCTCATTAAGTTGAGAATATAATAATAGCCCTACCCACCCTACCACCCCTCCCCCATATACATAAAATTTGTTTTCTTACTTTTTTGTCTATTCTGCCAGGCTATATCTTTTGATTGACACATTAAGGTCATTGACATTAATGGTTACATGTACTGATTTCGCCCTACAATGATGTTTTCCTGTTCCTGGGTTTTTTATGCTTTGCTTTTCTCCCTTTCCACTCAATTCTTTGCCTTATCCAGTGAGTTCCCCGTGCTAGGTCTCATAGAATTGTGACTTTCATTGTCTTTTTCTAGAATACTATTTAAAATTTTCTGAAGTGTAGGTTTTTTAATTTGTGAAGTTTCTTAGGTGTTATTTGTCATGGAAGTACCCTATTTCCCTGTAGATTCTGAAGGATACTTCACATATATATCAGGGTATATTGGAGGCTATTGTTGTTTTAAGCTTGCTATACCTGAATCCAGGCTCTTTGACAGGAGTATTTGGATTGAGAAGTCTGCTGTGATTCTATTGGGCCGTCCTTTCTATGTGATTTGTTTTATTTCTATGACTACTTTCAATATTTTTTTCACTTCTGTTCAGTTTCTGAAATCTTGATTATTATATGTCTAGATGTATTTTTTTATATCACAGGCATTTGGAGTCCTGTATGCCTCACTTATCTGCATGTAACATTACCTCTGTGAATAGTTTTTTATATCTTTTGTATTGTCTCCTTTTTCCTCACTGGTTCCTATCAGGCCTACATTATTCTTTTTCGTATCATGTAGCAACTGCTGGATTTATTTCTCATAGTCTTTTGATATTTTCCATATATTATTCTTTTCCTGTTCGCTGCCTACAATACTACCCTCTAGGTCTGAAATTTAATCTTCACATTCATACATCCTATTTGGCAAACTTTCATTGGAGTTTTTAATCTCAAGGAAATCTGTTAGAAGCTGCTAAACAAATTTCATTTTTTTTGCAATCTGAGATTCTATCATATTCCTGATCTCTTCATTAGTGTTATTTGTCATATCTTCCACTTTGGACAATATTTCTGTTTTTATCTGAGAAATTATTTCTGATTCCCATTTTTCTAGATCCTCCTTTGGTACTAGCTCAGAGTATTGGTATTTGAGTTTCAGTTGCTTCTATCCCCATTTTCCCTGCTTTCCTCTGTGGTGATGATCTTTGTACCTGGGTTTTTGAATTTTTTATCATTTATATTCTTTTACTGTTGCTGGTGTTGTTGGTTTAATTCCTTGTCTGCTCTCTGGGCAAGTCAAAGGGACTTATTGCAAGTCTCTTTGTTCTTAATATTTGGAACTCTTAGGAGATGGCTATATCCAGAGTTGTCCTCTTTGAATCTGTAATGGCTCTTAAGTGATCTCAGTTCTGGCATACCATGGGAGGTACTTAAACAGAATAATCACATCACCTCTGTTGACATAACACCTTCAGTGTAATCAACAGTATCAATTACAGTACAAGAGTAAGTTTTAGAAATTACTACTCTGACAGCTTTAACCTCATGAGTTACATCCGTGTGACCACATGCCAAAATTTAAAACTAATAACAAATATGTTTACAACATTTATGTCTTCAATATAACAGCATGACTCATTTGGGAATGAGTCATGTCAGGGTTACCAGGGAGTTGGGGATAGAGATAGAAGGAGAGGGAGAAATTAGAAATATGATTAGAGGATATACAAAGATTACAAAAACCACAAGGACACTGATAGAGGCTATAGCAAAAAAAAAAAAAAAAAAAACCAAACAAACAGAACAATAAGAAAAAAAAAAGAAACAGAATAACAACAGCAAGAACCTGAGAAACTGTGTTCACTCTCCAATAATAGTACAGAAGTGAGAGTAGCGAAGACTGAAATGCATTAACTTCTGGGAACAGATACTGACTGGAGGAGACAAGAGAGGATGAAGGAACAAAAGAAGAGTAGGGCTACCCAGCAGCAACAGTCTAACAAGAGACTATTCTCCCTCTCTTATAAAAATAAGAGCAGTTGAGAGGAGAAAGAACCCAGAATTGGACAGGCTCAGCAAGAAGAAAGTGGAGGAAAGTAGAATGAAAGGGAGGTCAGAGAAAAGAACAACAACAGCAAAAAACAACAAAAACACTATCAAAAAGGCCTTCATGGCATGGATCTGTTGTCTCTTGTAGAAAGTATGGGAAATAGCATACAGATCTGAGCTGACTAGTCATAAAGAGATAGCCTTTTTCTCTGTCTAGGTTCTGGCTATTACACCTGAGTTGAGCTCAGTCAACACCTGCAGGTTTGAAGTCTGCAAGGGTCCAGCGTGCCGTAGGTGGAACTAACTCCACAACTCACCAATGGCTGTAGTCAACAGAATTTCTTGACTCTCCCAGTGGTTGTTTTGTCATTATGGCAGAGAGAGCAGTTGCACACCAAAGGCTTCTGCCTAAATTTGAGCACAGCTGCTTCACTTATTCAGTATGCATGGAGGAGTAAATGGAGCCTCTGGGGACTATTCCCAACAGGCTGATTCCACATGGGTAGAGACATCAGGGCCTAAGAGTCAGTATGAGCAGACAATAACATCGAGTTTCTGCAGGCTCCTCTTTCCACACTATTATACAGGCACTCAGGGCCAGAGCACTGTGGAGAAGGCAAGCCAGTCTCATGTCAGAATCCTGTCCATGCAGAAGCAGCCCTTACTTGGAGTGGGCAGAGAAATAGATAGAGTATCTGCAGGGTCTTCATCCTGCACTGGTTGCATGAGAGCTCAGGGCCTGAGTATAGTGGAGAATGCCAAATAATTCTGATTTAAAGGATAGTAAAAAGAGTGAAGAACCCTAAGGACAACTGGGGTTTTATGTTAAAAACATTTCTCTGAACACCTGTGAATTGTTGAATTTAAATAGACTACAGCTGGAACAGGCTTTGGAGAGGGGAGAGAAGGCTGGCATTTCTAAAAGCACACATTAACTCACATGACTTTCCTCTAACAGCAAGAGGGCAGAGTGGTCATGAATGAATCAGACTGGTTTAAGGCACTCCAGATTCTCTTCTCTGTCCTTATTTTTAATCTGCTGTCAGCACAGGGTCAGAGAAGTATTTAAATGTTTGGCAATGTTAAATAGGTTAACTTTCACAGTGATCCTATCATTTGTCATAGACATTACCCTAAGCTGAACATAGAAAGAAACTAAAATTCTAGCAAGCGGTGTAAAGTGGTCACAAAACCAGGATAGGTCACTACAAACACACTGAGTATGTATAGGTGCCAGGCACATGTTGAGTGCGTGGTGATTATGAACAAATCTTCGGTATGAAGATGTACTCTTTTTCGGAAAAATATTCTTTTCTGGTATTACTATAAATTACTTTCAGGAGATCCTGTAGCATAATTGGCTGAGGAAAGAAATATGAATACAAGTATGCTGTGCAACAGAATATAGAGCCAAACTTTCTATTCAATGATCCTTACAGAAAATATTCCAGCACATGCCATGTGGTCAAGGAATTTTTTTTTCAATAACAAAAAAGCAACAGAAATAAGAACCATTTATCAGGATGCAATTCTTAGAAGTAAATCTGTGTCTCATGTCCCTAATATGAAACCTAGTATATAAACCCTAATATGAAAATAATTTTGGATGTCCTATTGCCTGAGTTTTATCATGTTCCTGTTGGCTTGAACCCCCAATGGCAAATACACAATTGTCCCATGGGTACAAGCCACCCAAGGGAAATGTCCTATGCCACCCAATGGGGCAGTCATACATGTGGCTCAAGCTGACAGGAACACTGACACATTCAAATCAGGACAGCTGGGAAGCGAGACATATAAATTTTGACACAGTCATGAACAGGTTTACAGGATTAAATCGCATTTTAAAATGAAGCTCTCTTTTTTAAAGTATGCTTATAATTTGCAGGTTCCAGAACTGGTAAAGGAGAAGCACAGAATTCAGATAGAGCACCCACATTACTGTCAGAATTAGTTCAGACCCAGAAAAATCAGAAGAGCAGCAATATTTTTGACCATAAAATATGTTCTGATTTCTTAAAAAGAAGTAAGAAAACTTTCTGTAAGTCCCTCATTTTTTACATGGACTCTCTGTTTCAAATGAATCAGTCTTTCTTTTACTTCTTAGAAAATGCTTGACCTCATTCTTCGTTCATATTTTCTTCACTCTATTTCTTGTGTTTTGAAAGCCAATATTTTTCACCATATGTTAAGTGTAGGTCTAAAAGGATAATTTCTCCTGAATTTTTAAAATAAAGCTCAAGACCTAATTACCCAAGTCATATTGAGAATTTATTACATTTTATTCTGCATAGTTTAATGAGCTAATTTTATATTAGATTGTTAAAATTTCCCTTCTCCAATTAAAGGGGATACCAACATAGAGATGCTATATAATCAAAAGGTCCCTGAAACATTCAAATTGACAGCCCTATTGCTATTGTTGACCTTTCTCGTGTCAGTCACAACACACTGTGCTCAGCTAAGACATTCACAGGTCATTTTTGGTGAACTATTTATAGCTGAGAACATCAACACAACAGCATTTAATTATAAAACAATAACTTTAAATATAGTATAAATAGACTCTTCTAAATGCAAGGTTTTCATTCCCATAGTACAGTGATGAGCAGTAGATTACATTGCACCAGGTAGTCAAGAATGTCTAGAGTAATGAAACACTGGAACCTACAGCCTCAATCCCAAAACTGGTAAATTTTCACTTATATTTAGCAGACATATGTAATGGTGAGCATCCTACCATTAAAGTACCTTTATGGAACACAAGGCAAAAATGAGAAACAATTATGCCCACATAGTCGCTGAATACAATGAAAATGTCAGATATTTCTAGTAGGTCATCAGGTCAGAAGGCTGATACCTTGTTATAGAGAACATCTATTGCAGTTCATTTTGTTTGGCCTAGAGGAATACCTGGGTACTGGATGATTTATAAAGAACACAAAGATTTCTTAGAGTCCTGGAAGCTGAAACATCCATACTCCAGTTACAAATAGATCAGGGCCTAGTCTGTGCTTCCAAGAATGGCACACTGAATCTGATATCTTGTAGAAGGGAGCATCTGTGGGTGGCCTCTATGGCAATCACTCTTGCAAGTCACTTTTGAAGCAAAATCATTCCATTCATAAAGGCAAAGCTCTTGTGATCTAAATACCTCCCTAATTCACCCCACCTTTGACAGTTTTCTTTGCATTATTGGATCCAGGAGTTTTGGATCCAAAGCTGGGGAATTGGAGAAAAAAAAAATCAGTATTGCAAGAAATCCATAATAAAGCAAAGCATTGGATGAAATAGCAACTGGGAAAACCCAACATAAATATGGCGGGGAAATTACAAGAATAATAAGGGAAAGATGTAAACTTTAGAAACTAATATAGTTAAGCAAAGAATATTTTTCAAATCCAAAGCACCAAATGTTTCAGGATGATCACTTAATGTGTAAAGCTAAACAGACACCATCCTTTATGGAAGATGAGATGATAAGTACATGTTACACAAAAATAGTTGATTAAAATTTCTCTGAAATAATGAAGAAACTGAACTCTAAAGGGATAACAGGTTAAAATAATTCAGAAAATCTCCAGTGAAACATATTATAGTTAAAATACAGAAAGGAAAATTTGAGAAAGTACTGAACTGTATTTAGCAGGATATTACTTAAAAAAGGAAAAAAAGTACACAAACTATAGAATGTCAGCTAATCTCAGATATCCTATGAAAATCTTCAGAGAGCATTTGTCACAGTGTGTACCTGCCCCTGCTACCAAACCATCAGTGTCTTCACGATGCCCTGAGAAAGGGGGACATGAGCTGAGAAGTTTAAATGATCAGCAAAAAAGACACTCTTACTAACCTTACAAAACCTTACATCACAGCTAATTAATTGCTCATTATTATGGAATCCTAGGGTGCCAGTCTTTCAATTCTTGACATCGTACCTCCTTAAACTTACTTAAAATTAGTAATCCTGCACCCTTCATTATAAAACAAGCATAAAACACTTTCTTTCAATAATAGACAAATATATACTTTTAAATACAAAATCTGAATGTTCCCTATACCTAAGATAAAAACAACTTATAATTAGATAAAGCATGATTTGGCAAATAATATTAAAAATCGCTAAAGCCTCAAAAATTTAAGTAACTTCAGTTAACTCACCCAATGAATTATTACACTCAACAAGTCCACTTTTATTGAGTCCTTATTGCCTCCAGAGTAAGCATCAAGCCAATAGCTTCCAAAAAACAAAACCTGTTCAGTCTTCAGCCATAATATGTATATATTGCATATGTAAAGCATATGTCTTAGAAACAGGCATTGATTCTTCACTATGAGAATGAATATCTGCTCAAACATAAATGATGCAATCATATACTTTTAAATTTTTTTATCTAAAAATCTCTCTCTTCAAATGTTTTAGATGAGAACAACTCTAAGGACACTCAAACTCTAAAGTTGTATGACTGTATAAATAGTACTGGGACCAGGGCAGCTCTGACATTGCAGGTAGTATACAGTTGAAATGAATAAAGATTAGCATCTATCAAAAGCTTGGAATTCACCACTCATTTTCCCCACACTCTACTCCTCTGACACTATCAGACTACAGATCCTTCCTGATCTTCTGGGATCTCACTGAATAGCATTTCTCCTGGTTCCTAAAACTGGACATGAATAACAAGATACTGTGTTCCCAATATTTTGAATACAAAGAAAAAAAAACTTGGCAGTATTTACTGTATCATTTCAGTTTAGAAATACATATTCTACCATTTGTAGCTTCATCATCCCTAATTCATGTAAAGATCAGACACGGAATGAAGTCAAACATGGTTTGTGTGATGATTCTTGACAAAACATTATTATTCGTATAATTACAACTTTAGATAGAAAACGGCAAAGATATTCTTCCCCAACACGGAAATGAATCATGTTATACTATGGAAAATCAGGAAATTCTCAGCGGTTCTTTGAGTTTTCAGTGTCCAAGGCCCTGGAAGAATACAGAGGTAAAGTAGCGAGTAAAGGTGCTCTAGAAGTACAGAGGTAAAGTAGTGAGAAAAGGTGTTCTAGAAGGTAAAATAGTCATTGCACTTTGAGGAGGCCTATGTCTGCATTTTTCCCATGGTCAACTGCACACCACAGGAGTTTGCTAGTTTTAAGTCCCCTTTGTTTTGTTTTGTTTTGTTTTTAAGGCAAATCAATCAATAAGTGAAAGTACTCACTGAATGAGACTATATAGCTGCACCGTCTCTGATGTCTACTTCTGTTCTCTCTTCAGACTCATCTACATGACAAGAAATAGGAAGAGAAAAATAAGTGCTAACAGTTTTTAGATATCACTACTCTGGGGTTAGGCAGCTATTATTTGCTGATACCCCCAAAGCAATCACAACTATGCAATAATTTATTAAGGTTTTTAAAAAAAATCATCTCCTTCATGTAAATGTACTCGATGTGGGAAAGTTAATGCAAATTTTTCTTATGTGCTAGAGTTTTCACTGGAGCACAAACTGAGGAAAATATAATAATAAATTGAATCATATTTTCATGATCAGAAAACTGAAATCAGAAGGCCATGAAAAAAACTCACAAGTATCTATCGTTGGACAATATAGTCAACTATATTTCCTCTTATTCTGATTAACTTTGTAAAGTGGAAGGCTGTGGCTCCTTTGCCTCTCCACATGGGCTCTGCCTGAGCTTCAATTAATTTGGAAGTTTTTGCATTATTTGTATTCTACTCGCATGTAATAATTATAATCATTTATGGTTTATAATGTGATGTTTTCATACATGTATAAAGTATGTGATGATCAAACCTGGGTAATCAGCATATTCAGCACTTATTATTTCTTTGTTCTAAGAACTTTCATAATCCTCTTCTCTAGCTATGTTGAACCATACAACATATTAGTAGCAACAACCATCACCTTGCTTTGCAAAACAACACCAAAATTTATGTTTTCTACCTACTATATAGAGTATATAACCTTGGGGGTTCAGAGAGACACCATGAAGCTGTGTGCCCTCTTCCCTTATCTATTTTTCCATGTGCCTTTTGCATTCTGTTTGCACTCAGATCTCAAAAATATGAACAGAAGTTCAGATTGACCATGAATGGTTTATCCAGCATACTACAAATAAATGAATTTCAAATATGATTTCTGTGATTAAGACAGAATGTTGGGGATGGACAAGAGAAATCCAAGATATATCTATGCATAGAAATGTTATAGGGAAATTTATTACTTGTATAATTAATACATGTTAAAAGAAATGAAACAAATTCATTTGCTGAAAGAAGAGCAGGTGTTTGCATGAACAGGAAATTCTATTCTGCTATGCAACTAGCTTGACAGTATTTCATTATTACTGAAATTAACTGTTTACCAAGTAGATTGCAAACAAGTGTGTGAACAAGGATTTCTGGTAAAATGAATTGTGGAAGAAAAGTTAGCTTGCTCCTACCTGGAAAGTTGCACATGAGTGGAAGACGCATGCATGTGTCTGTGCATGTGCATGTGTTTGTTGGTTGAGAGGAAGAGAAACAAATATTTAATCAGAATATTTAATGAATCAAAGATTTAGAGAAGACTTTTAAGTTGTTTGCTTTATGTGAACTTTCACATATTACATCTTATATTTTAATACTTGTCTCACTGTGTTCTCCAATAAAAAGTTCAAAAATTTATTCCGTCTTTCCGTGTGTTATATGGTATGTGATATATTTTTGCATTTGGGTGTATACATTAAGCCATGCAGTCTTGAGAGAAAGCAATGAATATATTTAATTCACTTTCATATCATTGGTTCTTATTTTAATATCTTATCCCTCATATGAAATCAGTACAGACTTTTTAAGCGAAATTAAACTAGAATTGAGTCAATTAGAAGTAGATAATCTGTTAAAAGTGTCCTCAGTTTCAGAGGACATGAGGTTTCATAATCATTTGAGAGTAAATTCCTTATTATTGAATTAATTACATAAAACTGTACTTAATATTGGCTAATTGTATATTGGGACAATATAAATGGCTCTCTCTTCCTTTTATTATCAGTGTTCTTATCAAGAGAAGCCTAGGGAATAATCATAACGTGTTTCCTCTCTTACTTTCTCATTTTCAGTAGGGACAAAAGATAAACAAAGAGCCACAGCTCCTTAGGTGCTAGGGAAGAAGCCAACATGATAGTAAACATCGAGGAAAGGCTGATTTATGTTATTAAGGAGTTAACTCTAAGACAAGGCTTTTTAGGACTAGAAAGTGGTTGAAAGAAAAGAGATGTAGCAAATGTAGTGTGTGGAAATAGATAAGTCAACACATTTGATCAACAAAAATCACTCAAAAATTTAATCTGTAATTTAAATTTTGTAAAAATCTTTTGAAATACTGACATTACAGGTAAAAAGTAAAATTGATAACAATGTTCTTTAAACCATTTAAATTTTGAGGTGTTAAAGGACCAGAGATATTTACAGGAAACAATTGAATACTGGGCACTTGCCAGAACAAATATATGAGTTAGATCAACTATGTTTGTTCTCATTATTTGTACTGTCTGTAAAAATAAGTACACCAGTCTGGAAATTATTTTGGTCACCAAATTGGAATCTATCTTTTACCTTCTCTGGGATATATTAGCATTTTCCTTCATTTTGAAGCTTTACTTTACTGAGGAAACACACCAGTTGAAAAAAATAATTAGCTTTATTTAAAAATAGCAGTTACTGAAAGTAATAATGCACACTGTAAGAATCAAAGATACAAGCTCCATTTGACACAGTTATTCCCCTTTTGATTATATTTTAAAAGAGTTAAAGATATCATATTTTTCTACCATCAAATTATTTCTTTCCTTTCTTTACTAGCTTCTATCACTCTTTCCCTTTGAATATTTTGTCCTATTACACAATACCAACCATACATTTATAATTCATTTACATCTCTAGTTTTTCATATCAAAAAAAAAAAAAAAAGATATGGCATTCACACATCTGTGTCCTATTCATTTCACATGAAAAAGAAAGGAAACAAAGCTTATGTATGTTGGGGGGGAGGGGTTATAGGAAGGGCAGGAGAACAGGAAAACATGAGAATTAAGTTGTGTTATATTCTATATAAATCTGAATGTTGAATGCGATGACGATGTGTATATATATTGTACCAATAAAAATTTGAATTAAAAAAAGCAGGTGTAGGGCTGGGGATTTGGCTCTGTGGTTCCAGCGCCTGTCTTGCAAGCACAAGGACCCGGGTTCGATGCCCAGTTAACCACATACAATACTGGTCGTGGAGACTCACACCCAGCAGCAACCAGTACCACATACCACAGTGGCAGGCATGGTGGCTCACGCCTGTAATCCCAGCACTCAGGAGGCAGAGGCAGGAGGATTGCTGTGATGTGAGTTTGAGGCTGAGCTCAGGGCCAACCTGAACTACAAAGTGAGACCCTGTCTCAAAAAAAAAAAAAAAAAAAACACAGGTGTGTCATGTACTGGTACAAACCCTCAATGTTGAATGTATTCGAATTGTATATGTAAAATTTACCAATAAAAGCAATGTAAAAATACATAATATTACAGTCATCACACATATCCATATTTATAGCAATGCAACTCATAGTATCTAAATTTTGTGAGTAGCCTCTATGTCCATAAACAGATGAAAGGATAAAGAAAATGTGGTATTTATCCACAATATAGTAGTACTCTGCCATAAGGAACAAACAAGTAATATAAAAGAAAACAGATGCATTTTGAGACCATAGTAAGTAAAATAAATCAGACAGATAAAACATTATATGGTTTCTGTTACATAAGAAGCATAAAATTTAAATAAATTAAGGAGTAAATAGGAAAAAGAAGGATAGATGTTTTGTAAAAGGTAAGTAGATCTTTTGCAAATGGTAAGAGATGGAGTGAGGGATAAGGGAAGGGAAGAGAAGAGATGAAAAAAGAATTGAGTCATATTATGTGTATGTATCCACTCCCCATGATGAGAATAATCATGTACTGTGAATACATACTAATAAAAATATAAAAGTAACTGATTATAATCCCTCAGCTTATAATGAAGTAGTAATTACATACACATTCACACATATCAGCAGGGGTCTTTCCTTAATCCTTTAAATTACACAACACTCATGATTTTCCCATCAATTTCAGCTACGTAAACATCTTTTGGAAAGTCTATTTAACAGTTAAACAGAATCAAATACAGTTTAGGTCCCCCAAAAGAAAGTGATTTTACTACAGTGGAACTCTCAAGAAGTCATGTATGATTACCTACAACATAATAAATCAACAAAAATATCTTTAGCAATAAAATTTGAAGAAGCAGATATTATTGAGAAATGGAGCTATCTCCATTTTTGAAACAGGCATTTCTACATTTTTAAATTAATTAAATTAGGTTTATACAAAGTCTTAGAATTAGAGAAATAGTAGATATTATTTGATTTTCTCTGTTTATAGCTTTTTTTTCAGCACTGATCTAAGTGAAAATTACACAGACCAAAGGAAAAATGTATAAGAAAAATCAGAGATTCTAATGACAGCAAATTTATTGAAAAGAAATGAAGAAAAACAGCAGAGATAACAAATGGATGAAGAGAAAAAGACAACCATCTAAAAGAGAATACACACATAAGCGAAATGCCCTTACACAGTTAAGTATACATGTGTTTGCATGAATTATAAGAATGAGTCTAGCTCCAATCATAGCATCTTACAGTGCTAAAGTACGAGTCCTGCATATAGTTATCAAGATCAATGTTAGAGCCGCATAATTTTCATGCATCCAAAATTTGTGTCTAATTGGGGTAATTGAGTAAACATATGTATTATTTTAATCTAAGATCATCATAATTGAGTTTTCTAATAATAAAATCCCTAAGCTTTTACAGCTCTGCAACACTAACTCTTACTGCAGTAATATTAAAACTCTTCTAACCTTCTAGAAGGAGGACTAGATCTTACTTTAAAGTGACTACATTTAGTACTACATTTAAATCATAGAAATGGCTAGGACCGTCTCCCGAGAAACAATGAACAGTCACGTCTGCAGAACTATCACAGGGACATTATGTCCTTCATCTATTATCTCAAATTAACATGTGAGTTACAGACTTGAGATAGATTAGGTAATTTCATATTGGATAATGTTTTGTTGTAGTGAACAACTCAGCAGGGATTTGAAATGCCTACTCTGGCTGATTTCCACATAATTAGATAAATGTGAGTGGAACGAATTCCACACAATTTATGATTGGGTTTAAATCACTGTACCCTCGACATATACATGCTAGTATCTGAAGGGGACTGAATAGTGAGGTTTTCTCTTTGAGGTACTCTCACAAGGTCACCATCTCCCAGTAAAACAAGGTCAACAAAAATACTCAAACTGAAGTATGATATATTTACCTCTGTGTGTGTGAAAAGCACACACAAATACACACACAGAAAGACAGAAATAAATTCAGAGTGATTTATCACATTAAATTAAGGCAGAAAGCCTATTTTTTAAGCTGAACTCCCATCTCCTTCAGACTATAGTGTTATATGAAATAATTCAGAAGTACAAGCCTCAATATCTCATGGTTTTTCTTATATGAAAAACTCAAATTTAAATGATAAAAGGCAAAATAAATGATAAAAGGAAGATAGACTTTTCTCAGATGAGAAAGGAATCAAGATGTAGATGAAAGAGAGGGAGAAAGATGAAAAAATAGTTCAGAAGTGTTATGTACATGTAAAAAATTCACATTTATAATGTAAACATCATTTACTGTTAAATTGAATTGATAAACATAACAAAGTAGATGTCAATATGCTAATGTTAATATGTCATAATGGTCCTGGAATATTTACCTATTTGGATGAAATAGGTAATTGATGCTTACAAGTTTTAATTTACACAAGAGATTAGGATTAACAAAATAGTGAGATGTATTCAAGGAGTATAAGCACAGTTCAACTTTTGCCAATTAATAAATATGATACACTACATCAAAGGAATGAAAGAAACAAAACACATGATCATCTCAATTAATGTAAAAAAAAAGAATTTGATGAAAACAAACTATTTCATGAAGAATCTCTGAATAAGTTATGATAGAAGGAACATAGAGGCCATTTATAATACAAACAACCAACATAATAAAAAGATAGAAGCTGAAAGCATTATAAGCATTCCATTAGCCATAGCAATTTGCCAAGACAAAGGAAGAAAAGTTTATTCCAAACTGGAATAAAGGAAATGAAATTGTCATTGTGTCATTGCTTACAGAGATGATACAGCAGCTGTCATATCCCAACACAGTACAAGGAAACATCCACACACATTTGTGCCTGACCAACACCACACCACATAGTTCATGCCCATGGACTCTACACTCTTGGATTCCATGCCAAGGGTGCAAACATCTGCCAACTCTCAACCAGCTCTACATTTTATTTCTCCATGTCATAGAAGAACAGATCCACCTAATAATGGAAGTGATTGTGGATGAGGCCAGTGTCTAGGAATAGAAGGTAAGCCTAGATTTAGTATTTCCCAAGGAAAATACAGATCTGGCCTGCTGTAGCCCCAAGAAAAGCCAACAGCTAGTGTACACTAGAAAAACAGCATGAGGTTTTCCTCTGAAAGTGACTTTTTTTAGGCAGGTGAAAGTTGGCAAAGAAATTCAACGCAGTATCTGCAATATTTCCCCAAAGAGTTTAACATGGCAACATTTTAAAAGGGGTTGTTTACAGATAGCCTGAAAACAACAAGATCACAAATATACTTCAGGGGTTGCAATATTACCTTAACACAGTACTGGGTGAGAATCAGCCATGGAAAATGTGAGCAGTAAGCCAATGAATGTGAGGGGAAAAAAAATCTCAAGTAATAAATGAATAGAAAAAAGCTGGATCTTTGAAAGAATGAGCAAAACTACCAAATAAAGGAAAGAACAGACCGACAAAATACAATTAGAAATTAGAAGGTTGAAATCATAGTAGATACCAAGATCCAGAAGATTATTAGCAACTACTTCACAAATGTGTATGGCCATAAATTAGAGAATTTAGAAGCATTGGACTGATTCCTAGACATACATGAACTATCAAAATTAATCAAGAAGACATAAAAACCTTGAATAATCCAATAACAAGAAATAAAATTGAAGTAGTAAAAAGTAAAACAATTTTTAAAAATTAATTGATTTTATTGGTACATTTTATATATACATCATGATCACAATTGACATTGAAAGTATATGTCAGTGTATGACACTACTTAATTCTCATTTTTCCCATTCTCCTGTCCACACTACAACATTTCACCTGCTATGAACATAACCTTTGTTTCTTTTCTTTTTTTTTGACCATCAAAATATTTTCAGTTAAAAAAACAAACAAACATAAAAACACTGAAAAAAAGCCAAGGACTCAGTGGATTTACTGCTGAAAACGAAAAGGAAGATATACTTCCAGTCATTTCTGAAAACTAGCATTAGCCTGATTTCAATGAGAATAGAAAACTACAGGCTAATCTCTTTAATGAGTGTAGATGCAAAAGTCCTAAAAGAGATTCTGATTAGTACAATATAACAAATCATGGAAAAGATTGTACAACTTGACCAAGTAGGTTGTATTTTAGGAATACAAGAATGATACAAAATATATGAATTAGTAAATGTAACAAAATTCAAAAACAAAAACACAGCCAAAAATTACCTCATCTCAGTACAGATAGGAACAGCGTTTAATAAATTTTGTGAAGAAAATAATAGAGAAAGGCTATATCACAACTTGATAAAAATTAGTTATGACAAGACAATGCTCAACATTATATTATGCATCTTTTTTTTTTTTTTTCAGAACAGAAGGTAAAACTCAGGATGTTGCATCTGCCAGCCAGGCATGGTGCTCTTGAGCTTCATCTCCTGCCCAAGTCAACATTTTATTAAAAGGGAATAAAGAAGCTAAGAGTTTTTCCTCCAACATCAAAAATAAATAAGTAAATAAAAATGTCCACTACTACCACTCTTTTTCAATGTAGTATTTGAAATATAATTTAGAGTAATCAGACAAGAGAAATAAACAAAATAGGTATGCACAGGTAAGGAAGAAGTCAAATATTATCTATAGATGATGTGATCCACTACATAGAATATCTATAAAATTTCCCACTTCCAAAATTAATAACCTAATTCACAAAGGGAACAGAATATAAATTCAACACAAAAAATAATTTGCATTTATGTATGTGAATAATGAACTCATTGAGAAACAAATTAAGAAAGCAAAACCATGTAAAATAGCACCAAGAAAAATCAAATACTTAGGAATAACCCAGCCAAGAAAATGACAGACTTCTACAATGAAAGCTACAAAACTGTGAAAAAGAGACTAAAAATGATATCAGAAAATGGTCAGATGTGCATTGCTTCTGTTTAGCCAGAACCAACATAGCTAAAATGGCCATAAAACCAAAACTGAAATTCAGATTTAAGTACTCTAATTTGATCAAAATTCCAAAAAATAAGAACCAAGGTGTTTCATGTACTGCTACAAAAATTCAATGCCGAATGTGATCATAATGTATATATAAAAGACAGCAATAATATCAATGTTTAAAAAAATTCAAGTAGCATTTCTCTCAGAATTAGAACAAACAATACCAAAATTTATATGGATCCAGAAGAACCCAGAATAGCAAAAACAGTCTTAAGCAAC
>PVIR01004748.1:0-25098 GCA_004026965.1 Petromus typicus
AAAAAAAAAAAAAGATTTTAACATACAAAAAGATACTCAAAAATCTTAAAGTATGTGACAATCACAGTGAACTACAAAAGTTTTGCCTATCATATTGGCAAGGATAAAATTAATATATTCTTAGAAAGGATAAGTGAAAAGAAGTAATGAGACATTGAGTAGGTTGGTTAGAAAGAGTCTTTGGAATTTGGTACTACTGAAACAAATTTAAAATGCAAATATCCCTTGACAGAAATTCTATTTCTAGAATGTTTGCACATGTGGGCAAATATGTATGTATACACAAAGACTGTAATTTCAGTATTGTTTATGAGAGCTGAAGACTGAAGCAGTGTAACGGTCCTTCAAGAGTATATTGCTTTAGAAAATTATAACAAATCCACACAATGAAATATATACAGAAGTCTAAAGAATAATCTAGATACATGGATGGATCAACCCCAATCAGATGTACATTAAGTAAAAAATAAAACCAAAAACCAACTTGCAAAACATACCCTGTTACCATGTTTTAAACAATGAATGTAGATATACACATATCTGTGCATTTATACACTGACTCCCTCAGAAAGGACGTACAAGAATCTGTAACTATTGGTATCTCTAAATAGAATGAAGAACTAGAGGTTGAAAGAATGGGGGGCTTTCAAATCTCCATTGTCTACTCGTTGATATTGCTGGGCTTTTTTCTTCTGTATGAATTAATTAAAACTCAGATATGAAAGTGACATACTAAGTTGATCCTTTATCAGAGTAATACATCATCAGATGTTAGAACAATAACCCAGAAATTCTAGGGCTTAGTTCCTGTTCTAGGTTGCAGCAATAACTTGCTGAACAGCGGATTCTAAAATGTACCTTCTTAATATTTCAATTTACTTCTATGGTAAGTTAGGCCTTTGACACCTTCCTTTATCTATGTATTGCTAGTATCAACTAATCATTATTTCACATAATTATTTTTGTGTGTAAATACACGCAAATTTGGAGCAGTGAGCCATCAAAATGATGTTACGATGTTTACTACATTTTAAGCTTATATCCACTTTTTCTTCTTTTCTCAGCTTATCCTTGACATATTTCTAAAAAGATTTTTGAAATACAAAAGTCTGTACAGTTAAAAAAGACAACTACTGCATTTAAAACAGTAGTGTCAACACAGACAATCTATAAGCTTATCTGACTGCCAATGATGTGATGACATATATTAACTTATATACACACAAATTTTATACAAATGAAGAATAAATCTACACCATTTAGCTGGCCAGCCTTAATATGACCCTCTTAGCTGTTGTAATATTATCCAACTCATTGTTCAGAGTTGTTCCATCTGTACTTTCTGGTTAATAATCCATATTGTGAACAACCACCACTGACGTTATATAGCAAAGTCTGTTCTGCGATAACATACATAGCAGAGGACACAGTGCTTTCCAGACCCCTTAAAATCCCTTTACAATTTTTGTGCAGTATCATTTGTTTCAAGTTCCTGAGAGCTGGTAGTGACTGGAAATGTCTTTCTCAAATCTAAATCCAGCCATTAGCAAAGACCCACAGACAAGAAAGTATAGATGCTCTAAGTACCACTCTCCTGACCAGGATAATATTGACTATGGTTTTCAGTGTTAGGCTTCAGGATGGAGCCAAGTGACCTTCCACAGGACTTGCCTTGATATTACACCCTTGCTTACTTCACTACACCTCTCCAATCTCTTATGCTTTTCTCCTGCTATGTCCTAGTAAATCATCTTTACATGAATCATTGTCTTAGGGTCTGTTTCTAAGAAACCCAAGCAAAAATAATGTGCTTTTTGGGGCCGGGGATTTAGCTCAGTGGTTCCGGCGCCTGTCTTGCAAGCGCAAGGACCCGGGTTCGATCCCTGGTAACCACATAACACACCGGGCGTAGAGACTCACGCCCAGCAGCAACCAGTACCACATACCACAGTGCCAGGCATGGTGGCTCACGCCTGTAATCCCAGCACTAGAGAGGCAGAGGCAGGAGGATTGCTGTGATGTGAGTTCGAGGCTGAGCTCAGGGCCAGCCTGAACTACAAAGTGAGACCCTGTCTCAAAAAACCTAAAAAAAAAAAATTAATTAATTAATTAATTAAATAATGTGCTTTTCTTTTACATGAAGTAGCTCCTAATGGCCAGCAGATAAAGGACTGATATAAACACGACATACAAATTGAGCTGATTCATAGGGGATTTTTTAATATTTTACAAAGAGATTAGGGTCTAGTTTTATATTATATATATATATTTAAGGTTTTCAAAGAGAAAACTTAAGCGATACATAAAAACGTCAAAAAAAATTAAATAAACCTCAAACAGTACAAAAATATATGTGCACAAGTTTATTCACTATAGTTTTGCTACTAACTGCAAAATACTGGAAACAAAACTCAAAACACACACAAAAATAAGTGAGTGGCTAAATAAACTATGCTATATCCATATAATGGAGAATAGGAACTATAAAGAGATGTAAAGCAACTTCTAAGGTATCCTGCTAACTGAAGGGGAAAAAAACCCAAAGCCCAAAAGACTAAATAAAGCCATATATTATTTTAAATATATACATTTATAAAAATAACTATACTTCAATAAAGATGAGGAATAAAGAGAAGTTAAAGTATAAACTGATAAATTCAAATTTTTAAAATGTCATATCAAAATTGTAGCTGATACATTCATAAATAGTTCTCAAGATTAATTTAAAATTAAATTTCATACTAAAGTGGTAATGAAGAAACATTTAGACAATGAATTACTTTTGTGGATAATCACAGGCTAGCAATAATTTTCTGATAAAGTTGGATTTGGGTAGCATTATATTATAAATAATAACTTTTTAACCTTTACACATGTGTTCATATGTTGCACCAATATTTTACTATAATGTTCAGATAGAATTTAGACCAAAATTTTTTTTTATAAAGAGTATTATACTACATTACCCTTTATCTTGGAAAGAAAGGGATAAAAAAGAATGGTCATTTATATGGTTATTATGCAGAAGAAATAGAGGGAAGATAAACCAAGAAAAAATATAAATACAAACAAATGAATCTAAATGCATTTCAAATTAATAACAAAAACACTATGGCTAGGGTAGACAAAAAAAGATCTATTCTAAATAACTTTGAAAAACAGTATCTTGACTGGATGTTACAAGCCTAAAGATCACCAAAAAACTTTCAGGAATAAGACATTTTAACATCATGACACTGAGAAGGACTCAACATGACTTCTATATTAAGTTTCCCAGATCTGCTTACTTTCATTCCAACCAAGAGAAAATACCAGAAAACCTAAACTGAAATAAAAAATAACTAACTACTACTTGTTAAAATGAGTCAAGGTCACGAAAGACAAGAACAGCCAAAACACTGTTAGGACTGAAGGAAACTAGGGAGATAATATTAAAATGCAACATGGCTCCTAGGACAAAAAAGAAAGAGCAGGAAAGCAAGTGAGGACCAGGTAAGGTATATAGTCCGGTTAGGAGTGTTGGACCAGTATTAACCTCAGGTTCTTCACAATCGCTCGGACTATGGTTATGTAAGTTTAACACAAGGAAAAGTTGGGAGAAGAATATATATACACTCTGTACTTTTTAAAAAAAATTTGTGTAAGTCTAAAACTTGTTCTAATAAAAAAGTTGAAAATTTTAAAATATGAAAATTTCTCTAGCATAAATATAGCTGTTTTAGTAGCTTAACATTCACCCATGTGAAGCTATCTAAGGGAATCTGCAGGGCTGGATCTACTATGCAGTGCTATTCATGTACAGTTCTCTCTCAAAAACCAGTCTTTAATAATAAATCTAAAGCTGCTCCTGTTTGTTTTTAATCCATGTCAACTAAGATAATGAAGTGATTTTTTTTTTTTTATGTCATAGATAGAATGGGCTTCACATAATGGTTTACATTAGGCTATCACTCTGATCAAAGTGGCATGTTTTTAAATCCACCAGTTTAGAGTGTTAAGACATAGACAAATACCTAGGATCCTAGACTATGAAATTTTGGCCTATTTTTCATGTTTAATAAAATTTAAAAATGAGGAATTAGAACTCCAAAATACCACTGTTATACTCTTTTCAATTCATTAAACATAACAATTTTTCTACTTTCAGTTTTTATTTGTTTTTCAATATTGGGGATAGAACCCAGGGCCTTGTGCATGCTAAGCACATGCTTTACCCCTGAGCTACACCCCCACCCCCAACCTATTTTAAAAAGTTATTCTCTTACTTGGAATATGCTGGAGAAACCCAATATGGGTTGTCTTCTGCTGCTTTGGCATGACGCAAAATGGCTTCCCGGGGATTACTGTCATCCGTCTTGTCCAAAGCAATGTTCTTCACAATGTAGGATGACAGAGTGCCTCCATGGGTTCCAACTCTGCCACCACGACCTGGTGCAAAAGGATTTAAATAACTCAGAAAAAGAATGAGCATGACAATACAGTAATACCTGTGTACACTTACTTATCTCAGCACAAATCTTGAGACTACCTTGATTATTGTCCTTTCAGTTTTCCTGATATTCAGAACCAAAGTAAGAAATCACCAGATTTCAATTTCCCCATAACATTTTAAAATAGGAAGTTTTCCTCTTTACATCTCTGTATCTTTGTCACTTACAAAATCACACTAATAAAAGAATTACAAATAGCTTGCCACTAAACAAATTCTTCCAGTATGAACATTTAAAGTTGAAAACCGAAATAGCTAACATTCATTGAATGCTATGTAAGTTTTAAATAAACATATCTTAGGTCTCACCATGTTCCAAATATCTTTTAGATACTTTGCGGTGTATTAAGCTGGTAGAAACACTGATTCACATTCTTTCTCTGTGCTGTAATTGCTTTTGTAGATGGGACGCTCCTTAAAGGTAGGGATTTTTCCCTGGTAACCATAACAGCTACGATGATGCTGGATATTCAAAAATGGCTGACTTTTTAGAAAGATAAACATGTGAACCCAAAAAACAAGGATTAATTTCAAAAATCAAGATAAGAAGAAATAAAGTCAGAAAGTAACTTCAGAGAATCTATGTGCCTGGTAACTATGTGAAAGTAATGAATCCATTTTGGGAAACTTCAGCAGGAAGAGAATGCTTTCTTATAAGCAGAAGACTGGATAAAGAAGATGTGGTTTTTCTATAGAATGGAGTATTACTTTGCCATAAAGAATGACAAGTTTGAGTCATTCACACTCAAACAGGCATACCTTCAGGACATACTCAATAAGTGAAATAAATAGGTCACAGTAGTGTAAATGCCATATCTTTTCTCTGATGTGAGAAACTGAGAATGTAAATGAGTTCTAAAATATATGTTAAATATTATAAAATATAAACTATTCAAAGGGAAATGGGGTAGGGGTAAGCAATGAGGGGAAAGAAAAAACTGTAATGATAATAAAAAAAAATGGAAACAGCTTATGTATATAGGGGTAGGGGTTGTAGGGTGGATAGGGGAATGGGAAAAAATGAGAATCAAGTCATGTCATATGCTGGTACAAACTGTCAATATTGAGTGTGATCGTGATATGTATATAAAATCTACCTATTTCACAATTTTAAAAAATAAATAAACAAAATGAGAGAGACAAGTTCAATGGATGTTTGGTGATCGGAGGGAACTAATGGTCAAATCAGAAAATCAGAGTAGGAGAGAAGAGAAATGTAACCTACAAAGGTAGGTTATAGTCAAACTATAGAGAACTTTGGATCTATAGAAATACAGGTCATGGCAGGAAGCTTATGGAAGTTTGAGTAGCAACACAAAAGCTAAAGGAATTGAGGATAAAAACTGTATATGATGAATGAAAGTGAGGAAGTGACCTAAAGTAATGAGACTACTTAGAACATCTGAAAAATCTGAGCAAGAATATTATTATGAATTTGATTACGCAGGAGGCAGAGAAAAAAATTTTTTTAAATGATTAAGAGAGACACATGAAATGTTTTCAATGCTGAAATGTCAAATAGATGCAGGTCCGGAGCTCAGGCTCAGATGAACGAATAGGCCAAAAAACTGCAGCCTCCGGAGCCCCAGACAAGTGGAAACTATACCCATAATGACAGAAAATGCAATTCTAGTGCAGGTTTGTGCTCTACATAATATAAACTCATGATGCCTTGATGCCTTCTTTAAAACTATAAAAACTTTACTCATCTTCTAGCAACACAGGAATCTCCTTGTTTATCAGCGGAGAACTAAATCATGGCTACTTTCTGCCCGTGTGAAACTGAATCCAGCCTGGATCCTAGTCCAAGTGTCTAATGTTATATACTGTGCCAATATCGATGGCAGTAGTTTTAACACTGGGTTACATGAAGCCCTAGAGTTCCACTGAGGTCATCTCTGGCCTCAATTTAGACACTGAACAGAAAAAGCCCCAGATTCCTCTTTGCTTCAGTACATCATCTCCATCTACATCATTTTATATATCATGGTTTTGCATCAGATCTTTAAAGAACATGTCCTGTTGTTAAAAAGAAAATATTTGAGAACCATTATCTAGTAAAAATTTCTAATGATAAAGACAAACTGCGGCCCTCAGATCTTCCTATCTGTACCGATCCCCTCGCTGGCCCTTCCGCAGGCTGCTGGCTGCATCACACTCACCTGGGCCTGCTACAGGAGGTTCAGGTTTGTGGGACTTGAGGGGGTCCAGTCTGTCCTTCTCCAGCTGTTTCCTCGTACTCCGTTGGCGGGGCTCACGGAACATAGGCAAGGCATGAGCTGCAAGAAGATGTATTTAAAACATTTCATTATAATAAAACCCTTCATCCGAAAACACTGCAAAAGCATGCCTAACTGAAAGATAAAATGGAAGTCATAATGAAGGTCTTCATCTAATAATAAAAGACAGTCTTACTGTAACCAATTAGCCAATTTTGCTTGATACCAGACTCATTGTTCACCTCTCCTGGTAACTAAGGGCACTCAGGACACACTGTCAAACACTGTCATAGAAACACTACTGAGGTAGTTAAAACTTAATTTCTATGGTTCTGCAAAATTCTTTTTCATTTTTTTCTGATAGGACCTAAATTTGAATAATGCCAACATCTTGCCTGTCAGCCCCCAAGCTCCTAAGATGCCTTATAAACACTGGAATCAACTCACAGGTTCGTGAAATGTGACCACCTCTCAGGAAGAGTTGACAGCACTGAGTAAAAGGAAGGGAGGAGCACTTGTCCTACGAAACTGGGATAAAAGTTGTCTTGAAGGCAGGGATGTCTGAATCTCCTGGCAGGAGGACTAGATGGGGTACAAACCCCCTTTCATATGGCACACAAAACAAAGATAAAAATCATAGTCAAATTGTTGTTCAGTTGCTTTGGGGGTTTAAAGTTAGAATTAAATTTTGAAATATTAAGTATAAGAATTTAAAAGGGAGACAGTATAACATTTTGGGGGTGAGGGAGAAAATCATTGGGGAAAATATTAAATAATTATCTTTTTTCTTAACCAGAATAATTTGTTTTTTTTTATACGAAGATTAAAAGCTCTTTTTAAAAGGAAACTTATTCCCAGGAACCAGGAGAAAAATAGCAGAGGTTTATAGGGAATTTATAACATGAATGAAATGTCTCTTAACACCTCAGAAACTCCCAGTGTCCACTCTTGCCCTCTGTCCCTACTGCTGACAGGAGCCAGACCAACCACTCACAGTAAAACATGCCTGCTCTGAGTCGGGGACATGAGAAACACAGCCACCCATAGCCACCCGTCACTCTGTCAGGCAACATGACACACAGTATTTTTAGGAAGGAGAAAAATAGCTTTTCACTTCAAACGACTAGAGGAATTTAAGTAGGCCGCGTGTAATTACATGAGCTAGACTGGTTATTGACACTGACTTTCACACTTCTACTCTTGCAAAAAATGTCACAGGATCTCTTCACTGATTAGTTTAAGTTCCAAGGGACTTGGTCCTATATGAGCCTCATCACCCCTGAAAGCCAGCAGCACAGCGCCTCCTGGGCTTTAGACTGAGACACGGGGCCATAGTGCCATACACTAAGAACTGCTGTCTCCTTCAAGATTCCTTTCCTAGGTGTCTCATCTTACAGGGTTGAGGTTTTATCTCTGGGAACAAAGATTTACCAGATTAATGAGTTGTATGGCAGACCCGAGAGAAGCCACTCTGCCTGCCCTGGTAAGATTTCTGTTCATATCCCAGGTAGTTAATTTTACAGTCCAGATGGGTCTTGCATATGGTCATAGATTTCAAGAGAGACCAGAAGAGATTCTTCATCTAGACTGCTCACTGTCTTAATGAATTTCAATCATTCAATATCATTCTGCCAGTCTGTGGCACAACTGGACAAACCCAGGCCTCTTGATTCATTTTACTGTTTATTTGTAGACCACCTGTTATTCTTTAAAAGGCTGAAACAATGTAATGTATTAAGCTCTTCCTATTTGGATTGGAAGCTATACGAGACAATCTTGATCCTGTGATGAGTCATGGAAGGCAAAGGGGTTAGTTATCACACAACTAAGTCTGTGCAATGGGAGATTTTTGTAACAAATACCTCAACTCAGAGTTTTCTGTCTTGAACACCAAACAACACATGAGAAAAGACAGACGCAATTCTGCGAACCATGCTAACAACTTACGGGTAATAATGTAGTCTTGGGTCAGAGTCTCAGCTTGTTTTGCCTTCCGCTGGGTTTTAACCACACATAATTTTGCTCCCCTAGGGGTATAAAAGCAAATTGTTTTCTATCTTTGTTCTTAGGAACAGAAAGTCTATCTTGAACACATTGGATACTTTTAGAAGCAGGCTCTGCACAGTGTCTTGTCATATCCTTGACTTTCTGAGGGATAACAACAGACAGGGTCTTGGTGATAAGGGACTATTGAACTAACAAAAAGACAAGTGTTAGTAATTATTGAATGAACAGAAAAGCAAGTCTGTCAGTCAGTGGCCACCACCAAGTGAAAGGTCTGGAGAGGAGCAGGGCATCTGAATATAGGTTTTTTAAAAAACCTCATAAACAACTAAGAAACTCAAGATATTAAAGAAATAATAAAATTAACCAACATCTTCATCCTAAAGGTCATAGGGTTCAAATTTAGTTTATGTCCCAGACAGACTCAACGTGGGTGGCCTACACAAGTGGCAGATGTCCACATCTCAAACGCAAGAGTAGAAGTGTCAGGAATGGAGTCAGCTTGGCAGTACTGTAAGGAGCTACAGCCCAAGAATGTTTGGGATTAATCAAAAGTGTGCTTCGAACATTTTACTACTTCTCAGCAATGCCAAGCTTTTTCTTTTAGAGGAGGAAAATATGAATAAGCAAATATCTTAAAACTTCCAAGACAGCCTACTTCTACATGGGTGCTTATCAATTGAAGCTCATCATTTTCTCAAGTAAAACAGACTTAGCATTTTCACTATCTTTATTAAAACAAACAAAAAACCTATTTATTTGTAAATTCCATAAGATATAACTCTATTATAGGGTACACATTCCAGAAAGTTCTGAAGGAAGACAGGGATGTTTGCTTCTACCTACAGAAAAATTATGGTCACTGCATATTCAACATAGATGATGGATTTCCTGTCCTTAGAAAGGATGAGTCCTCAAAACAGGTTTTATAGGGAACTGTAGTGAATTTAGCAAGTGAATTTTAATGCTAGCTATCGCTTGCTCTAGAGAAAGAGCTAATCGGTTAATGTAAGTTAAGCGCAAAAAATAAACCATTCTTTTTTGGATGGCAACACATGCTCACCCTTATGCCATGAAAAATGGAAGTAACTGAGGCACTGACCCAGCTCCTCACTGACTAGGGTTAGCAACCCTAACCCTAACCCTAACCCTAACCCTAACCCTACCGTAACCCTAACCCTAGGTTAGGTATGCTTACACCTGACATCTGGGTAGGTATGTGGGTTGAGGAGAACGTATTTGTGTTCTTCCCTTCTGCTAGCAGATAATAACCTTGCTAAACATTCAAATTGGTAATTGTTAAAATCTAAAAAGGAAAGGTAACAGAATGGACAAGCTGTTTCCATTTCCTGTAAGTGGTTTTTCCCCTGCTTTGTTAATCCTTCACATGCATCACGGCTAATGCCACTGTCCAGGGTGGTATGCAAAGTGAGCACCACGGTTTTTCCTCCTTGCACTCAACATTTCAGCTAAAGAACTGCAAATCCCCAGGAAACTTTCACTTTGAATTCAGTATGGATCAAGGTTGATATCTAAATCCTCTTTAAAGCCCAATACTGAGAGTTTGAGGCTTTACTTTGTGCCAGCTGCATTTTCTAAAAGGGTGGATCCCCATCAAAGGGGGAAATAAATAAGAGCAGGGGTGAAACAAAGCCCTCCCCCCAGTTGTTGGCATCCATCTAAAGTGAGCAATGCTTATGAAATACCTCTGACTCTTGTTGGGGTCATAGTAGACTTTAGCCAACCCGTTTGCAGTGCCAACCATGATCTGGTTCAGCTTTGGATGCCATAAGCAGCGGACAACACTCTGTAAAGGAAATATATGGAACTCAATGGAAAAAGCCAAATAAAAATGGAGTAAAAATCCTGTTAGAACTCTGATGGCTAGTTTACTAAATCAAACACCCCCTGATTGGGATTTGTAACTTTTAGTATATTTTCTCGAAGTTGAGTTCCAATCTACCATTTCTTACCTATGTGAAACCATACAAGTAAAAAAGGATGGTTATTTCCTGATATGCTCCTTTTCCTGACAGCCTTGCAAACACAAAGTTAGGTCCGAGATCTATTACCATATGAGGCTGGCATCATGGAGTACTGAATCCACACAAGTCATTTCTGCTTCCTACCAAAGCAGATTTGGATCTGAGTGTTTCATGCTTTTACGCACACACAATTTGTCCCTGTAGGCTGCAGATTGAGGCCAGGTGGTTACTGTTTTTAGTTCACAAAGATCCAAGTCTCATGAAGTTTTTCTTTTCAGAAAGAACACATAATGGTATGCAATTAATAATCTTACCCTATCTATGAGATAAAACAGTAGGGCAATGGCAGAAGTAAAACAGAAATACAGATATAAAAAATTTGACACTAACCAGAATTAAAAACTATTAAAGAGAAGGTGAACTAGAAACGATCCTCTGGATTCATTTCTGGTGAGAAAGACAAGTAGTGCTCAAGGGCACAAAGAACCAGGAGTTCTGGTTCTACAACCTGTTTTTAATTTCTGTGTGTGGTAAGAGGCTGAGGTGGGAGGGAGAACATGAAGGGAACTAAAGGGGAAAAGATGAAGATAACAGTGGTAGGCAGAAACACTATGTACCAGGTCTGCAGAACTCTGATAAAGAACTGAGTGGAAACATTAATTCCAATTTTATTCAGTAACCTGTCACTTGCCAAGCTATGTGCAAGAATTAAGGGAGAAAAGAGTACAATAGCTATTGCTGCTTTTTTTATTACAGTTCCAATGGTAAAATAAGAATCATGGAACTTCTGCGTCCTAAATCTACCTTGAGCTGATTTTCTTTGGCTCCTTATCTCTAATCATCCCACTTTTTGTTAAGAGGGAATATATGGAAACCTCTGAGATCTTTTTTGATAGAAATTCTGACTCATCTGACTGGCAAAAAAAAATAGAGTTAAATATCTGCAAATCTTTTTCCAAGATTCCAAAGAATGTCGGGAGAAGCTAAAAAACACAGGTGGCATCAGGCCAGGGATTCCAGCACCTGCCTTGCAAATTCAAGGACCCAAGTTCAATCCCAAGTAACCACATACCACAGTGCAAGGGGGGTGTGGCAGCTCATGCTTATAATCCCAGCATTCAGGAGGCAGAGACAGGAGGATTGCTGTGAGTTCAAGGCTGGCCTAGGCTACATAATGAGTTCAGGGCCAACCTGAACTACAAAGCGAGACCATGTCTCAAAAAAAAAAAGAAAAAAAGAAAAACAGGTGACATGAGTTCTAATTCATATCTAAAAGACTGATTCATAAGGTATGCACTTTTTTTCTAGTATTGGGGATTGAACCCAGGACGTTGTGCTTGCCAGGCAGGCACAGCAATACTGAGCTACATTCCTGGCCCAAGCTATGCTTTCTTGAAGAGGACTCAGTTGTTCTTGGAAAGAATCAAATAAAAGTGTTTGTGCTTTCTCTAATAGCACATTTTCATAATTTTAGCTTTTTCCTTAAATCCATAGTGCCTGCTGCCCAACTGCCTACTACCAAGTGGTAAAACATAAAACATACAATATTAACTATTAACACAAAAACTTTGAAAGCAATAAATTATACTTAATGTGATAATTTAGTTTTCTGTTGTTGTTGATGCTTTGTACATATGCTCATGAAATTCACTATACTTTAAAATGTGTGTTTGTGAAAGCCAAAATTTCTCCTAACAAAACTGTTTCAAGTTGGAAAGACAGAATTAAGTAAATCAATAGCTCACAGTCTGCAAAGCAGCAGCCTGACTTCCAGGTGCTCCACCACTGAGGCTAATTTGAGAGCCATGCCTAGACCACTGGACATTTCCTGATGGTCACAGCCAGTTAAATGGAAAGGTGAGGAGGGCCACAAAGATAGCATCCTAAAATCATGCTTGTGTGTTCCTATCTAGAATAAGTTCATCTGAGCCAAGATTAACCTAGATCTTTGCTTAAATATCATCACAACTCAGACTACCCTAGTTAAAATTGAGCCCTATGACTCCTCTTACTCCATCTCTTTTTCTTTATAACATGTATCATCTGTTAACATAATTTGTAACTTGTTTATTCTGCTGTCTGCTTCCCCTGCTAGAATACATGTCATATGACCACAGATTTATGTTTTATGGTATTTTATGTGCCCACGCCAGTGTCTGACAAATGTGTGCTGAGGGAATGAATTAAAAGCTACAGTTCACCAATGCCTAAATTAATTGCTTTGCTCAGCTGAGTTGGAGATAATTTTCAAGTTATAATCATTACTCTTCATGAGAAATAATTGGACTTCCTCTACCATTATTATACTCTAGTATCCTACAAGTGCAGCCAGGTTAGCTCTTTCCTAATGTGCCCAAGAGAAAGAATGTGCATGAACCAGCAAGCAAGAGAAGAAAGTGAGGGGCTTTCACATGCCCTCAAAATCCTCAACCACATACAAATGGGCCCAGGACAGTCCCAGTGACATAGCAGTAGGGTCATTTCTCTTCCTTAGTTCTCCAGAGGTCTGGATAAGCAGTCTAAGATTACTGGCTCTCAAATATGTTTTCAAGTGAGCAGGGTACAGAGTTGGAAAAGATCCACAATGTAGGTCTGATAAATTCCAAGACACCCAGCCAAACAGGCAGTCTCCAGGGGCAGCAGGTTACTGTTTCTCTCTCTCTCTCCTTCCCTCTCTCCCTCCCTCTCTCTCTCCCTCTCTCTCTCTCTCTCTCCCTCTCTCTCTACTGAGGGTATAAATGTTAGAGAGAGGAATGTGCTCAGGCCAAGAGACCAATGTCTTATTGCTTTCCAGGGAGACTAAGGGTACTGTACTTTTACTCCTACTCATATCGTTTATCCTTCAAACCACTGACACACGCACATGACCAGTCAGCTTAAGCTCTTACAGAGAAGCACAGTTACCCTCTTTTCATGCTGAAGCCATGAGATGTAAGTAAAATTCCTTATACTAAACAGATCTCTGGAATGACTGAGTCACCAAAGCTGCCAATGAGGGCCCTGAGTAAGCTAACTCATGCAAAGATACTTAAGGCTCAATTACCCTAAGACTGGTTATTAATCAAATACTACAGGATTACAAAACACAGAATGAAGAAGCAGAATTCAAAATCAAAGGTGGGTGGGCCTTTTTTGTTTATTAATATTTATTGTGTGTGTTTGGCTAACCTTTATAAACTCTGAAGCTAATGCAGCTCCACACTTTGTCCTGTCAAGGAAATGCATCTTATAGCTGAGAGCTGGCCATCTGCCAAACCAAACAATCCCTGAGAGGCGGCAAGGCTGGGGAACAAGCAAAGCTGCCACGCTGCTAACTTGTCAAACATACATACTGGCTTTGCTTAAAAACAATGGACATGTGCCTGCTAGAAGCCTGAGGAACCATCAGAAGACAGATGAGCTTTAAATACTTAAGACTGCTATCAACCAACCACCACCTCAAATACTTCCTTCCTCTTCCTGAGAAGGTGCTCCTTTGGCAATCTGTTCAGAACCACAGATTTACTGACTAGTGTAGCAAATGAAGGGTAAGGAGCGTATCTAAATCAATAGGTCAGAAAGAACATCAATACTGCAGATCTAGAACATCAGAAAGCTCTCATACTGTATCATGAGATTCAAAGGGCAGAAAGCCACTGCAGTACAAATAACTACACACTAAAATTAGTCTGTGTATTTTAATATACTGATTTGCTTAATTAATACAGTGTTTTACCCTAACCTACTTCATCTTACAAACATACGGGTCCGCTAATAGCTTCTGTTAGCTGCCAAGCTCCTCCTTTCCTTTGCTGAGCTCCATTTTAGTAGAAAGTTAGTTTTACTCTCTCAAGTCTACTCTTAGCCTTAGAAGTGGCAGCGCAGAGCAACCACGAACTCCCCCAGTGACTTAGCTCCAGCCGTAGCCACTAAGTGCCCATAGCCAGAGCTGCAGATCATAAGCAAGGTGATAAGAGAAAGTTACAAGACCTTGAGGTACTCAGCATAGACATATTTCTTCCCCACAAAAACAAAATGAAAAAGATTGTGTGTGTGTGTGTGTGTGTGTGTGTGTGTGTGTGTGTGTGTGAAGAGAGTAGTGTGTACAACCAGCAGTGTAAAGATCTCCACACAGGAATTTTATAAATTACCCCTTAGTAAAAGTAAAATGGTTACAAAAATTCCCAAATAATTTATTTCTGTGGTTTGTTTGGTTTACATCATGGAGGCAGATGACAGGGGGAAGAGGAAATGAGACAGAAATAGACTCATATTTTAGTTCATGGTGGGAAGGATACCACTAGATGTCTTTAACTTCAGTGAATTCTCATAACAACACTATACAATAAGTAACCTCTTCCCATTTCACAGATGAAGAAAAGGCTGTAGAAGGACAACGTGCACATAACAAAGCTAGAGTTGGTGGGCAAATTCCCCAATTCCTTTGTTCACATTGCCTAATACTACTTCACCATGCAAAGCCCTATTTTGAAAGATATGGAGAAAGAGTGATGAGAGTTTGTTGCCTTATAATCATTTCCAAACTCATGCCAGAAGTAGAAACCTTAGGAAGTTTACATTAAAAACTAGGGGTTGACAGTAGGGATTTACCTTGGGCTAGGGACAGAGCTCAGTGGCACTGTGCCTGTCTGGCAAGCACAAGGTCCTGACTTCAATACCTGGTACCAAAAATAAAGAAGTGGAGGAAAGGGAAATGTGGCTCAGTAGTAGGACACTTTACCTGGTATTACAGAGGCCTGGGTCAAATCCTCAGTATTATGTACAAACAAACAAACACAGCACTCTGTGAGGGTACAGCAGAGGAATACAAGCCTGGGCAATTTTGCCATTTAAGAGCCTGTGTCAAAATAAAAAATATCTAGGAAGGTGGCTTAGTACAAAGGCCCTGGGTTGAAGGAGGTGGGTTATCACTAAAAGCATAAAAGAAAAAGCCCACTAGTTCCCAGTTCAAACACTGGGGACGTGGGGGGTGGGGGAGACAAAAGGGCGGGGAAGGAAACAGGAAGTAAAGGGACAGAGATGTGATATGTATATGCAACAATTCCAGACAATAATGTACTTATTATGTATAGCAAACAAATACTAATAAAAAGAAGAAAATTTGTTACTATAAAATAATGTTGATATCTTTCCTTAGGTAACTGTAATGCACATATTCAACCACCACCCTTATTCTACTTCACATGCTAAAAGAAGCCCTACCTCATTCACAATTTTATGTCTTAAACACCATTTCCTGATCGTTTCTGGCTGCTGACCCACACTGTAAACCAAACTCCATCTGGTTCTTTCATGTTTGGTTTTTGTCATATAGTACAAGAATGGATAAACTACCTCAGTAAGTCTATGGGAGAACAAGCATTTTTAGACCCTTCCTGTAAAGAGCCTGATACCTGTCTGTGAAGGAAACTGTCATACAGTTTTGCAGGCTTGGACCAAAGGAACCTTAAAACTTGACATCTGCAAGTCTATCCAATACACTTGAATGATCACATGTGTACATCCTCAAGACTAACAATGAAAATCAAGGTGAGACCTTAAACCAAAAGAACTAGACAAAGAGCTTTGTTCACATTTTAAGATTTGCACAAGTCTAAGATTTACTTCATAGAGAAAGAAAAATTGTTTTCTATATTAAAATATTGGACCAAAGAGATAGAAGACTAAGGTGGGAACTGTTTCAGCTTTTCTAGGCTATTTGTCCTGGGTGGTTCCCTCCACTCTCTTTCAAAGCCTGGCTTTTCCCAAACTTGGGATGACTTTGTTGAATGTATGGGCTACAGGGGCTTAGCCTCATTCTTCTAAGTTCTGGTCAGTAAGCCTTGCTCTCCAGTAAATCAGGCTCTCCATCACCTGCCTGATGTCCATGGAGACAACCTCTGAATGCTAGGGAATCAAGGCAGACATTTTCTTCACACTTCTCTCCACGTGAACATACAGGGGTCCCCTTTTCTCATATATCTTCAATTTCAAGGAAATCATGCCATAGGCGAGACTTGTAACTATAATTTTTTAATTAAAATCTTTATTGGTACATTACATATACACATCATGGTTGCACTCAACAATGAGAATTTGTACCAGTATATGACACAACTGAATTTTCATTTTTTCCCATAGCCCTACCCACCCTACCATCCCCACCCCCTATATACATAAATATGTAACTATAATTTTTGTTGAAAACTCGTTTCTGTATCTCAAGTAGTTATCTTTGCCAGACAAAAGCCCAATAGTGATAAGAAATAAAAATGCTACAATGCTTATTATAAATGTAGAGCTTGGTATAGAAAAGCCAAGCAAGGAAATGTTGCTCTGTAGCTGCCATAAATATATGATACAGATGCATGAATTACACTTTTTAAACTGGCAACTAATTAACAAGTTAATACCCATTAAACCTATGAAAGATTCATTTATTAAAATCAATTTACTTATGTAAAGTCTACCCTCTAAAATTAAGGCAACTATAAAAGTAGCAAAAATCTGGAACCTAGTAATCATTCTTGGCATTAAATGAAACACATCTGATTCTGATAATAAACTTGCCTAAAGAATTTCATCAT
This sequence comes from Petromus typicus, assembly GCA_004026965.1. Lineage (NCBI taxonomy): Eukaryota > Metazoa > Chordata > Mammalia > Rodentia > Petromuridae > Petromus > Petromus typicus. Next base: position 17,264 of record PVIR01004748.1, read on the forward strand.
GAGAAAAAGTTCTTAGAGAAAATGAAAGGTCTCTTGGGTATGAAAATTAAATACAATTTTCTTCATCTAATTCAAAACAATAAATGGTAGTTTGCTCCACTCCTGTTACTTGAGAAGAATTTATGAAGACTAAGAAAGCACAAATAATGACTGGAGAAAGTCTGGTGATTACCCTTATTAATGATAGTCTGGAAGCAGAAAACAAACAGGAGGTTGAAGCTGGAGTCACAGACAGAGAAACATAGGTGGGTGGTGGATTGCAGGCTCGTACTGTAAAGGCCACACGCAGGGGACATCCACTTAGAAGCAATAGAGCTTCCTACCAGTGGGCACAGGATGGTTTGCAGGGTGCCAAACATTGACCCCGCTCCGGCCTCAGTGGTTCTGGGCCACTGGAGCCTTAAACTATTCACTTATACAAACGAGCAGCCACATTGTGTATGTTACATACTACCATTTATTACGGGAACTAAAAGCTGTGAAAAAGCTTGGGAAGCACTAACTATGGCCATCTCTCCTAATCTAATCTACTCAGATCCAGGCTCCTTTCTTCATGTGTTAGCAGTTAAGAAATGGGCATAAAGACAAGAACCCCAATACTGTGTTAAAATGAACAAAGTACAAATGAATAAAACATATTAAATCTCCAGCTGCTAGATCAGAAATATTTGTGATCAAATCTTAAAACTCATTAACTATGTAAGACTAAAAATATATAAGAAAAGCTGAACCTACCAACAGAGATGACCTATATAAGACTTTGAAAACACTACTTATCTTACTATAATACAGGTAAAAATGCTTCAAACAATGTATTCAATTATTTGGCCTTTTGGGAGTCCCATATCCTATCCTCCTACCAGATTATTATCTATCAATCACTCCAGAAAGGGAAGAACATTATGCCAGGATGTATGCTGATTATAGCTCTTTCTTCCCCACACTGTATATCCTATAATTATTAAAGTCTGGCCAAAGTTCTGATAGAGACAGCTGGAAAACTTATTACCAAAGACCATTCATCAGATTCAGGTTGGGAGAGGAAAAACTGTCAGAGAAGCCTACAAGATACAAAATCCTTCACTTAGCCCATCTCGAGCACAATATATATGGTGTTGCAGTTGACAGCAGAGCATTAGTCATAATCATACTATATGTTTACACACTATGTAAATAATAATGTGTCATTCTGAACATTTTTAAACATACTCACCACCAGATATCCCACACCAAACACACGTTTTATATAGGAGTTAAGTATCTTTGTCCCACAGGGTTATATTATCTAGTGGTTGATTTTTCACCCAACTTTAGCATTCATAGTCAACGTGTTTATATAAGAAAATGTAGATACATGTAAATACCTGGTAAAACATAAACTCTAGAGAAAAAAGTTCTCTATAAGGCAAAGAGGAATCACTGACAATTTAAATGATTATGAAGGACTAGAGTAGAAGCTGAAAATACTGATTTGCAATAGTAGGTGCCTTTTAATATAGGCTATTATCTGGACTAAAAGACATTGGAGATGTGGTAAGCTATTAAGCTAGAAAAGTCCTCTTTTTGATCTTCACTCTTTTGGTAGCAAAGTCTGCAGCATGTGATTGGCTTTTCACCTCACACTGTAACTCCCAAAATAAAATCACTGTCAAATAGATGAATATAGGAGAAGATTCTCCTGTAGAATTAGAATCTGGATTCCTATTACAAACATTTCAGAGAGAATGTTGCACACAGAACATAATTAACTGCAGCTGAATTGGGTCTGCTAGTTAAAAGAAAAATTTATAAAGTTGTTCTTTTAAGACAGCCTAGAAATAAGAAATAAAGGCAGTGATAAACATCAGTATTTATGTCCTAAGGAAGGGCAATTCTGAGACTTTTAACAAAGTTTTAAATTCTAGCAAGTACTTTTTACTTCAAAGTACAATATGTTTTACAAAACAGATCATATTCGTTAATAGTATAATAACCAAAGCAAAATTATATTCATTAGAGCTTAAATTACCAATATTTTAATTATCTGTAGCAACTTTGTTTCCTCCATTCAACTCAAAATTCAGCTGTTTTTAGTAAGTGTGAAAAAGGATCACTGTCCTCAAATTTTAAAGAAGCAGACAAAATAAAATGTGTACCTCTTTCATCAACTCTACAAGTAAATATATTTGTGCTCAAAAATTCCAAGCTATTTTTTCAAAAATATTAATAACAAAGACCAAAAACAAGGGGAAGGCCATTACTGTAAGTTCCAATATGAAGATATTAGAATGAAATGTAACAAAAGGCAAAGTAAAATCAACATTTTTACCAAGTGCCCACACACATGGCACCTTCAGATCTGAGCTGATCTTTAACTCCAGCTTGGTCACTGGAGAACTTAGATTGTCACAAAAGATGGTATCAAAGACGACAGAAGTGCTGAGAAAATATGATGCTCAAGGAAATGTTAAAAAAGAAAAAAAGATGAAATGTGTCACTTGGACAAAAGAAGACTGAACAGTAACTTTATAATCTTCAAGGAAAGAAAGGATGCTGACCAGCTGTTTTCCAAACCCATGAGGACGAGAGGAAAGGAAGGGTTCTCAACCTGAGAATGTGAGACTGAGATAAGGAAGGAAGAAATCTTTAGGGAGATGGTAAAAATCTTCTACTACAAATAGGCCTAATTTTTACATAAGAAAGTTAAGGCATAATTCTCAGGTAGACAATGACATGGACTCTGGAGAATAATACTGAGAAAAGGAGTAAAGTATACTTGCCGTCAGAGGCAGCTAATTAAGCCAAAGCCAGCAAACAGCTCTTCTGTGGCACAGTTTTGTCACAGGAACATATCACCCGAGTAAGAGGTAATTCACACTAGGAATAATGACACTGTTTTATTTCCTATCACGTCAGTGTTCCCCAATTCAGCAGCTCTCCTAGAAGCTTCCTCCTACATAGGTACACCTGTCATTTGTAGTTCTTCTTTGTACTTTCCATTAACACTAAAATTTTTTTAATATAAAAAAGCTTTCTGGAAGGTGCCAGATAAGATAGAAGTTTGAATTGGAAGACATAACCTCTCTCTTTAAATGTGGTTATAAAACATGGACAGAAGGCACAGTATACCTACGGACTCTGAAAAGTGAAATTCAGAAGTTATCATGAAAGTATTTCTCTAATTCTAGTCCTCTATCCCTCAACAGTAAAATAAAATAATAACAGTACTATCCCATGACAAACAAAATATCAAAATAATGACAGCATCAGGCTGAGTTTTCTATCTGCCTCAGGCTCTATCTAGTACAGCTTGCTGTGGCAATCTCACTATCATTTAAAATTTAAGTATTTTAAATGCTTTAGCCTTGTCTTGATCTTACTTTAACTTAGACCTCACTCTATTGTACAAAATTTAGCCTAAAATGGGCCACAGAGTTAAGAGTAAAATAGTAAACTACAATAACTTTTAGGAGAAAAATCCACATGGGGTTAGTAAGTAGTTCTAGGATGTGACAAAAATGTACAATATATGAAGGAAAAAAGTTATACATGTAACTTCATTAAAATAAAAATCTTTTGCTTTGTAAAAGATACTATTAATAAAAACAAGCAACAGAGTGAGAGAAAATATGTGTAAGTCACATATCCAAAATGGAATGTGGTATCTAGACTATAAGAAATCTCAAATCTTAGTAGTAAGAAAACAATTTAATTTTGCAAAGGGCAAAAGACTTGAACAGTCATCTGTGAAAAGTATATAAGGATCAAAACTGCATAAAGCTATTCAACATCATTAGCCATTAAGAGGTTCCAAATTATAATCATGATGAGATATTAGTCTACATCTACATAACAAATAAAATAAAAAGTGTTTACCATAACAAAGTGTTGGTAAGGATGTGGAACAACTAAAAATTTATACACTGCTGGTGGGAATTCAAAATGGTATGACTACTCTGAGAAATGGTTTGATAGTTTCTTATAAGAATGAACATATACTGGGGCCAGGGATTTAGCTCAGTGGTTCCGGCGCCTGTCTTGCAAGCACAAGGACCCAAATTCGATCCCCAGTAACCACATACCATACTGGGCGTGGAGACTCACGCCCAGCAGCAACCAGTACCACATACCGCAGTGCCGGGCGTGGTGGCTCACGCCTGTAATCCCAGCACTCGGGAGGCAGAGGCAGGAGGATTACTGTGATGTGAGTTTTAGGCTGAGCTCAGGGCCAGCCTGAACTACAAAGTGAGACCCTGTCTCAAAAAACCTAAAAAAAAAAAAAAAAATGAACACATACTTACCAAGCAATGACCTAGCAATCATGCTCTTAGATATACTATTCTTTTATCATTCATGATACAAAGACTGAACAAAAACAGATTGAAGAAAATAGATACAGCAAGAACTTATCTCACAAAAACACATTCCTGACAAACCTTCTATCAACATCACATTAAATGGGGAAAAACTGAGAACTTTCCCTCTAAAATCAAGAAAAAAACAAGGATGCTCACTATCATCTCCCCTGTTCAACACAGTCCTCAAAACAGTTGCAAGAGCAACTAGGAAGAGAAAGAAACAAATGTACAGCAAAGGAAGAAGTCAAATTATTATTTGCAGATGACACAATCCTCTACACAGTAGAATCAAAAAAATTCCACCAAAAGACTTCTAGAATAACCAAATCCAGCAATGTAGCAATATATAAAATCAGTATACAAAAACCAATAGCATTCCTATGTACCGATAATAAACTCACTGAGAAAGAAATTAAGGAAAAAATAGTGCTCATAATAGTACCAAGAAAAAGTAAATACTTAAGAATTAATCTAACCAAGGAAATGGAAAACCTCTACAGGGAAAACTATCATACTCTGAAAAAGGAGATGAAAGAGGACATCAGAAAATGGAAACATATCCCTATTCCTACACAGATAAACCCAACATAGCCAAAGTGGCCATGCTTCCAAAATTGATATACAAATTTAAAGCAATCTCAATCAAAATACCAATGGCATTCCTCACAGACCTAAAGACAATAATTCTAAAACTCATTTGGAAGCAGAAGAGACCTAGAATAGCAATAGCAATCCTGGGTAATACAAGCAAAGGAGGCGACATCACACTCAGATATGAAGTTATATTTCAAAGCAACAGTGACAAAAACAGTGTTGTTCCATTGTGTACAGGGAATACTACTTTGTATAAAGAAAGATAAACTTGAGTCATTGGTAGGAAAATGGATGTTCCTTGGGACCATAATGTTAAGTAAAATAAATAAGACACACAAATGCAAACACTGTATGGTTTCTCTTATATGAGAAATGTAAAATATAAATAAAGAGCAAAATAAGAGATAATAGGAAATAGAAAGATTTTGCACAAATGGGAAGGCAAACAAGAGAAGGAGGGAACAGGGAGAAAACAGAAAGAAAGAGGATAAAAAATAATTAAGATGTGTTGTTATTATCACCTCCTGCCACTGAGCATATTTTCAAGTCCTGACAGGCAGAATGTTACCCCATATACGTCCAGGTTCTAATCCTCAGAACTGTGAATGCACTGTAGAACAAGACATGGGAGAATTTTTTTTTTAATTAAGATGTATACATGTAATTACTCTCTGCAAGAAATTAAATCATTAGGCACTACAAACATGTACCAATAAAAACTAACAAAAAGATGAAAATTTATGTTCACTCAAAAGTTTATATAGACAATCCATAATTCCCCAAAACTGGAAACAACAAAATATCTTTTAATGAGTAAACAAATTATAGTTCAACATAGAAAAACGTAACCAGTTGCATGAATCTAGAAGGCATCCTGCTGAAACAAGCTAATCTCAAAAGGTTACATACTGTACGAGTCTACTGTATGATCTTCTTGAAAAGACAACATAATCGTGATAGAGAAAGATCAGTGAATGGCAAAGGTTAAAACAGAGGAGACCAAGGCATGAGGGGAGTATAATTACAGAGAGATAGCAAAACAGAGCTTTAGGAAAAGTAAAGAAGGGAAAGAAAAATTTGATGGTTAAAAAAAAAAAAAAGAAATAAACCTTATGTATATAAGGGTTGGGGTTGTAGGCAAGGCAGGCGAATGGGGAAAAATGTGAGAACCAAGATGTGTCACGTAATGGTACAAACTCTCATGTTGAATGTGATCATGATGTATGTATGAAACACACTAACAAAACAGAGCTTTAGTGGATATGATGGAACTGTTGTATATCTTCATAGTGTCAATGATGATTACATTATTCTATACATGTGCTAAAAATCAAATAATTTTATACTCAAAAAAGGTCAAATTTACTATGTTCTAACTTTTTTAAAAAAACAAGAATGAGTGAATGCCAGTTCCTGTCACTTCCCCTACCTAAGATATTTTAAGATCCATAAGGAAAATACAAACCACAAAAAAACTAATAGCTTCTTTTTTTCTACCCTTATGTGCCAACAGATGACCATGCCACTGTACTCTTCACATTCCAAATACTACTACTCTGGAACCTCGATAATAACATATTTCCACATGTGATGAGAACCAAAGCAATTTCATCAAATCAGACCCTTCTAGACACTGACAGGCTAACTTAGGTGGTAAGTCTGAGTTATATTGAATTTTTCTGTGTGTACTGATTGACTAAGAAAATCTTGAGAAAGAAAGGTTGAATGTTCATGGAGACCTCACATTTTAAGTTATGAAGATAGCAAGAATGCAAAGTTATTTATTACTATATCTTACTTTCATCTCTAGTGATTTAAAAAGAAAAAAATATAGAGAAACTAGTGGTGACTGACCACTGTGCCTCTGACAAGGAATACTGTCCTAATACCCATGCTAGATGATAGCACGTAACTTGAAAAAAAGTCCTAGAGAAATAAATATGCAGTGCTAGAATGGCAGATTTACATTAAAATTTCATCATCTTCTACTTACTCCCAGGTTCTGTATCAAATATTCAGACATCTTGAAAGACCAGTGCTCTTAGACCTTACCTTTCTGTTCTCCATGAGCTCTCTGAATACCTACGGGGAGCACACTGTTCTATCACTTGGGTGTGGGCAAGTACTATTTATTACATACAACTATAGCCAGGCTCCCTGTAAGATCAGCAAGGTTTAATGCCAGAAAAACATGAATTACAGTAAAGTTTATTAAGCTATTTATTCAAAATAATACATAATTTAAAGCAACTGTTATTCCCTAACTCAGCAGCTGCCTGATTGCTTTATAATAAAAATCAGATAATGGGAATCTAGTTAATTTGAAGGCTATTTTCCATCTCCTTGCCTTTCACATTAAGAAGGTTTCACTATGTTTTACAAGGCAGATAAGTGCCAAATACCATCTTCCACATTTATTTTCAGTCAGCAATTGTACCTCTGATAGCTCAAGCTCTTCATGTGCACTATTCCTTGTATGATGCTGACTGGGCAAAGACATCACCTCTCCTCTGCATTTCTAGAAAAACTTGCAAGCAAGTGCAATTCTCTTTGAGCTGGGATTTTCTATCAGTAAGATGGATGATTACTCTATTCCCACTATGAAAGTGTTCCTCAACTACTGAAGAGTCAAGCATAAGTTCAGCAAGTTGTTTGAAGTGAATTCCCAGGTTAAATATATCTATATTCAAAGATAATAAAAAATAGCTCCACAGACAATTTGGAGAATTTCTGGAATAGCCATTAATTTGAATTACCTTTTTGCTTTTCTCCATATGTAAAAACAATTATATAGCACTTATAAATTAAGATAAGTGGCTAGCTTCACGAAGGATATACTATTTCATAGCTATTTTATATTCATTTATTTTTCCTCTCATCTCTTTGGATTCAAAATAGCTACAC